>JAUEKV010075450.1:0-12529 GCA_031833985.1 Ancula gibbosa
AGAGAGAGAGAGAGAGAGAGAGAGAGAGAGAGAGAGAGAGAGAGAGAGAGAGAGAGAGAGAGAGAGAGAGGGAGGTACGAGCTCCCAATTCTGAACTCGTGAAGTTAACTAAAACATTATTAGCATGTTTTACTCTAAACCACCATAAGAAAAAACCCGTAACGATGCAATTAATTTTCCTGCGTGCATGGCGGTACACGTATTACCTGTCAATGTGTCAACACAGGTGCGGGTCTACCTGCCATGCTTACAAGTAAATACAAGGTACAAGGACAAGCATTATAATGCAAGTATCGAGATATACTGCCCATACAGACACATGCGAGACAATACTTTGTTATCGGAATAATTTACAAGGTTTGACATTATTATTGTGTCTCTTGTAGGGGAGCTCGAGCGAGTGCATTTCTTATCTACTGTACATGTATTATCACGAAACCTCGAACTTGATACAATATGTCATTGTAACAACCCTTCCCTGCATTATTTTTTACATGTCTCCTTCGTAGCTTCTCATGCTATGAAACAAAAATAAATAAAAAGGATTCTGCTTTATTATTATAATACAATTAAAAACAACAGTTAATTACTCTTAAAACAAATCGGCGTTTATTCTACCATCACTCTACACATTTCTGCCTCCCCATTTACCCATTCTCAAGCAGGCCCTTCGCGATCACAATGATCGAAAATAGATTTGGCGAGAAGAATTTACACAGCCCAGGCACAGTAATAAGCTGAAAGCCAAACCCCACGGTTGACGAGCTACCGTACTTGTTGCCTAGGACGCTATTGAGGCATAACAAGCATGGCGCAGGAGGAATGCTAGCCCTCCTCGATCAGCTACCAGATTATTTTCGATGATTCAAGGGATCAAAATATTGCCACCAGTAAAGCCTAGTTCTAGGTGCCTGTCAGTAAAACTAATGACATCTTTCCTCGGTGAGCTATAAAGTTTGGGATTATGTATTAAAGTAGTTATCGGCTACTACACAAACAATAGTAGCAAGAGTGCAAACACTTGCCACAAGTCACAGAGAGACTGAGATTGAACAACAAATCGGAAATGTAGCGAAGGTAGGCTATCGGCTCTTTCTCCCTTATATGTTGCAACTTTAAAGTTTGCATGGCCGTTTATATCGTATAGAATCTAGGCCATGTTACTGTTATAATATGTCCTGATTTAGAATAGATCTAATCTAGATTCTAGATCTCTATATAGTCTGAGAGTTGATAAATAATAAGTCTTTAATTTATTAGGGTATTTAGGGCCCTAGCCTTTTAGGCTCTCGGTTTATGCCCATTTAAAATGAATGAATAAATGCAGATTTTAGATCTAGAGTTGAATCAGATCTACAATTAATGATTCATAACAATATTATATATAGACTATAATAGAGGCCTAAAACTTGTAAGTCAAAGAAAAGAAACTAGGTATGATAGATCTAGTATCTATAGTGAAATCCCATAGCCATCATAATATGATTCATATCATCATCAATGCATGTTATTGTTAATTTTAGGCACCAAGAGCCTCTATAGAATTTAAAGTTGTGAAGCCAAATTGTGAAGATTGTAAACGTTTTAGATTTATTCTTGAGGTTAATTATTAGAATTATTTTAATCTTTCTAATTTTAATCTAAATTCATCCCTCAAATTTCATGTTGTTCTTAAAGATCAAGATCCATCAATCATATTAGGCTTTAAATATTGAGATATTATTTAGCCTTTAATTTTTATATCTTTAAGACTTTTTAATTTCCTTATAAATTAGTTGTGGCATTGCAATATTTTCAGATGCATAAATTCATATGTTTGGGTTAAAAATTAATTAAGTTCTTGGTTCATATTTCAAGCATCGTTTTAAAATATTTTCTGTTTCAAAATTGCAAAATATTTCTTCAGAGACGCTCTTCTGTGATGACATTTCCGTGTATAAACTGTGTAAATTTTGTTTTTATTAACTTCATTCATGATATGTGTATGACAATAATTATTTTCTGCCTTTAATTTATTAGGACTTCAAGTTTCAAGTTTTAATAGAATCTAGTTGAATTAATAAATACAAAATTTATATTTTAGACTCCATTAACGAACTGATCAAAATTATTAAGTTTATTTCAGTTGAGTATTTTCTTTGAAAAGAAATATTTATGTTCCATTTTATCCCTGTCTGAACGACTTTTCATTAGTGATAAAAAACCTTTCCGTTGATTTCAGGTTGCCATGAGGAGTTTTATGGATTTAACTTTTGAAACGCTTCTCCTTCTTCCTTCGGACGACTATGTGACATATGTGCCATATATGGTGTTATCAAAGTAGGATTAGCCAAACCAATGACGACCATTAACGAGGGGGAAGACCCCCAGCGGCCGTACACTGTCGGAACGTTTCAGACAAAATTGGATAAATTTGAAAACCTTATAAGGGATATAACGTATCAAGATGCAGAAGCGACACCAGAAGAAAGAAGACAATGGATAACAGGTGAGGCATGAACTTTTATTAATATTTATTCTAGCTACTAGCTACTAGTACTATAAATAAGATCTATCTCGTGTAATATAATATATGCCTTTGTATGTTCTATCAATATTATTCTTTTAAACATTCATTATTGTACATGTTTATGATCATGATTCATTATTGATCAATTTATAAAATGGATGATGATGTGTACATGATTAAGAAGAGAAATATCAATCACATAATATTTTATTACAAATAATACAGTTCCATTTTAAAAAAATGAAATTTGATATCTTCCTCTGATTCCATAACCTCATCAAACAGTTTTCTTCTTGGGGGGTATAGCATTTTGTTTTGCTGTTTGTTGGTATGGTTTTTTTCAAAGTTCTTAATTTGGGTACAGTACATAATAATATAATTTATATATATACATATATATTATTTTTACTGGGGAGTGTGTTTGCTTCTCAAATTAAATACTTTTGATATAACATTTTATGCATTTATTACAAGTAGATCCTAAAGTAGTTTTGCTCTGCCTTAAGTGTATTCGAGAAGAGTTGTATATGACCTTGCTGAGATAAACTAGCTTCTTATCTTAGTGTTTTAATGTTAATAATGCTGGTATACTGGTTCTACTACTTTTATAGTACATTTATCCATTCATTAACCCATTACACCCAGCTGTGTAACAAAGGCCTTCCACTTCAATCTATATAATTTATATTATGCATGTAATAACATTTAATTCTTCTGAATCTGAAATTGTATTCTTCTGATTTGGAGCTAATGGTATACTTCAGATGAGAATGATATATATAATATATTGAAAAAAAAAATGAAAAAAATATGGTCCACATACTGAAGCAAGACTGAATCCAATCCGAACACACTAAAAAAAATATTTTAAAAAAGACAAAGAAATAACAACAACAAAAACAACATTAAATTTAATTGTGCCATTGGGATAGCATTTTCTTTATACTTTTATAAATACTTTTATGTGCTGTTTCTACTAAGATATATATAGTTTGTCTAGATGAAATTAAAAAACACAGCAAATAAAAAATTGTCTAGGAAAGGTTATAACATTTTATGGGATTAAAAAAATGAACTCTTCATTATTGTTGTGAAATGAATATCATGCTCTCAAAACGATGACTTGATGAAAAGTAGCCACAGTTTCACATTCGGTGTGTCTCAAACCAAGCTGAACAACTTAAAGAGTTATGACTGTACTCAAATTTCAAGAAAGGCAGTTGAAAACCTATTTTTGTCTCATACATCTATTGTATGTACTTAAAGATATTTGATTCCAGATCAACAAGGGGTGGACCAATTATCACAGACTTGTCATTCGTCATGACGAGATTCAATGAAACAAAATTTCACAAAAATGCTCTCTAGACTCCAGCTCCGATTTGAATCTCTTTTATTATATTTAGATCTAGGTATAATAATGGGTTGGTTTGTCATAATAGATAAGAGGTCAGACTGTTCCCATCGTTTGTGAATCAATGCTAAAGTAGAAGCGTCGTGTAAGACATGTTTCACTTGAGCAATCAGGGTTGGGCATTGATGAACTAATTTGTCTAGACATTTCTCATCGAGATTGCAATACTAAAGGCTGGAAGAAAAGAGTTTATGGTATAAATCCCATAGTTCAAGGCCAAAGACCTGTATGTCAGGACTAAGGACAAAGAATTTGAGTATGACGCCCGTAGTCGTTGGGGAATGGTCATATTCTGAGTTGATGCCGCTCCAGAGGTATTGGGTCAATAGGGAAATCCTGATTGGGGTGGGGGGAGGTGTAGTGCTGGGAAGCGCCCATTGATCACCCTACCTCCGTTACAGAGGAATGTGAACAGAACGACTTCGCGATAATCGGAGTGGTACATTGTATCTTCTATGCCGGGGGTCACGCACTGAGAATCTCGTGACTTATCTTTGTTCGTGAGCAGAAGACTTGTAATGTAAGAACAAATCAATTTCTGAATGACATAAATTATATGATCTAATTAAAAATTAATTGATGAGCCATTTATGCTGCAAACATAGGTAGTGATTATACGAAATCACGATTCTTTGGATATAATGCCCAGTCTATGATTATAAGACACACATCACTTCATGGTATTCTATTAGTGAGTACTAGTCAGAAACGTGGGCTCACCATTGTTCTTATGGCGACATGAGCCTCCCCCTTCCCTTTTCCTTTTCCCCATATTGATTTTATATAGCGCATCCACGATTTACATCATGCTCCTTGCGCTTTACAATCGTTTGTCTATTTATCATTGTTCTAAAATATATTTGGTTTTTCCAACCTTAGCGAATCTCTCCTATCCTATCTTTTTAGTTTTACCGTACCATTATTCTGTATATATATGTATATGTATTTAGTTTCTTCAACCTTAGATAATCTCTCCAATTCCCAGTGGACGTCGCCATTTTGGATTCATGTGACAAATAGTAGACGTCCATAACCTTGACAAATAGTAGACGGTTTTGGTAATGCTGGTTTCTAAATATTGAATCTGCAAGCATGATCAACGAGAATTGTACCTTGGACATACATTAGTATAATGGGCCTTAGGTCTGAAACTCGGCGGTTTAAACCCCGAACTCTTTTATCAAAGCATTTCGAATTGCACTATCGAAGAGTTAAATATTCATAAATATGTTTAAAAGTATACATTATACTTCTGAAAGCTCAACGCGAGGTGCGTTTTGATTAAGAAAATACAAAGAAAGTTTACCTACCATAGACTTTAATAATAATAATAATCATAATCATAATAATAAGCCTTCATCCATACTGAATTTTCAAAAGTATTAAACGTTGCTCTAGAGGAAATGTTTAAAAAGATCGACCCATTTCTAAAATATAATGGGAAAAATGCATTACGCTAAGGTAAATAATAAAAATTCAAAATTCTAAGAATAACATTTACGTTTAATATATTCTTTCCTGGTGAACGCATTAAATGAATCGATGAATGGTAACAAAAGAAAGTCATTAACACATATTTTGAATGAACCCTTTTCATACCTTATAGGATTAGCACAGTTGGCCATGCATCAAAAGAAACCAAAAGAGATGACGACCTTTTACGTTGCATAATAAAAGCGAAAGTAGCCATGCAGCTATAGAAACATAGAACACGTTGCTTTAATAAGAAAGGAGAGTGCCAAATAAATTGCAAAATACCGACCTGTCTAAACCTTATTTTGTTTTTAATTCTTTGTTTATTATGATATTTGAATTAGCAGAGATAAGAACAATGTTCTCTTGCGGCGAATAGCTGAGGCTATTAAATAATTTGTTTATTAAGTACAACATCGTAGAAATAAAACCCAAGCTGATCAGGAATCAAACCCGGTCCCTTAGCTTTGTCACCTATATGTACCTGCTGAAAAAAGAATAATGTCACAGTTGTGTATCCAAAAAGATAAGGCGATTATGCTGCCACTCTGGAAATATTCAAAGTGCCAGACTCCCTACTAAATTCGCTCCTGGCCCAAAACCCTCAACAACATTTTCTACTTCAGAAGTATTGGCATTGCCTCTCGTGTGATAAGAAGCAGAAGGAACCATGATATATGGAGATAGGAATATGGCTGGCAAACGTACATCGCTGATATCAATATACAGGTAGCAGTAAGAGTCTGTTACAAGATCGTCACATATGACGCTAAAACCCATTCATTTTTGAAAAAAAATGTTTTGAACCAGAGCGGGTAAATCAATGAGCTGATGATCAAAGAAGAAGGAAAAAATGAGTGTAAATGATTTGTGTAAGATGTAAATAGTCACAACAACAATGTGGAGCTCATGTATCTGGTGAGGAGTACACACTATACTTTAGAATATTATTATGTCCTCTCTTGGATTAGGACGAACAACTCGGGAGGTCAAACCACTGTTGCGTTTATCTTTATTACCCCAACAATACAAAACCTTTACCGCTGTATTATTCAGGTGGAAAGATTTTATAAATTCTATAAACTTCGATAATTTTTATTTTGTAAACCTTTCCAAATTTCATGTGTCTTCATTTTTCCCCTGACTTTTAGACCCCATAGATAAATATAGAAAAATATAGATATCTAGATTTAGATCTAAACTGGAGAGAATATATCTAGATCTGGAGATTTAGAGAAAGATCATTCCACCTAAATAATACAGTATTATTTGGTGGAATCCACCCCAATAATACTTGTCATTGTTATTATCCAAACGATTAATCATCCTGTCAATCAATTCATTAATCGAACAATTATTAACCAGAGCACGTTTTTTATGTATCAATCTTCCCAACTTCGACATAATATCCCATGTATGTATGACTATTTGCCGGTATTGTAACACATTCTTACTGCTACGCCTGGACATTTGTGTATCAGGGATGTATGGTTGCCCAGCCACGCTCCCATGCCCACTTATCTTGGGAACTTAACACATTCTCTCAGTTCACCCTGGTGCCAAGTGGCTACCGGAACCAATACTGCTGGAAAAGTAAAACATGCGAGAAACAGGCGTCTTCTCTAGGGGGTGTTCATTGATCACTCATTCCGCTTCGCGCTATATGAACTGGGGGTAATCACAAGCTTTATGGGTCTCATGGCTGTGGAGGAAAAAATGTGTTTGTTTTTCTTTCTTCTTTACTTTGCCCTTCATTCCAACTCAAATAACTTACATTACCCGGCCGCAAATGTGTATGGCGCGTGTGTCCGTCCAAAATGAATCCGACGGCTCCGTTAGCTCAGTGGTAGAGTGCCTGACTTCAGAGTCAGAGGTCCCGGGTTCAATAACCAGTTCTGGGACAGAAATTTTCGTGGCCGTCCCAGTCCACTCAGCTGTAATTGAGTACCCTGCATTGAAGACGGTGGAGGATCTTGTCAGTATGTTATGTTAGAGCATATATTATTATGCTATGTATGCTCCTTATTGAGTTGAGATGGTATTTGATTGGTCAGGCCTGCTGGGGGAGATTTACCGTGTAAAGTGCTTTGAGCCTGAGTTTATATCGGGGAAAAGCGCTATATAAATGCACTCTTTTTATCTTTTTTATGTCGGGTGATATGCCCTTGAACAGTGAGTCGATGTCGGGTAGAAGGGGCAGCTGCCACCTGGGGTAGGCTTGTCAGTACATTGTTTACCTGCCTTTGGCATCGAATATATTATTGACACAACAAACGTACTATAGTATAAATTGATTAAAGAATCAAACAATTTGGAATTTAGCTTTCAACTTAATAGAATAAATGAAACAAACTAACGTAGTTTAGTTTTCGGGCTTTACACCATATTGATAAACACGTTATTTGGTATCGTTTTAGTCCTTTTAGTTGAGGGCTAATTTATAAACTGTTTGACTCTTTAATCTATTATCTTACTCTCAACGGCTTCAATTTGATATTATAATATATGCCTAGTATACGTTGGTTGCACGCTTTCGTATCCATTGAGATGCAAACGCATTGCTGCCCATGATGCAAAAGTTCAAATTGCCTTATTGGACAATGTCATCATGCTCTTAAATTTAAATCACGTTCGAGTAATCCCGAAACGCGTTCCATAGCTAAGCGCCCGCCTAGCGGACCATTCCATAGTCCAAGCTTTGTTTTTCGCTTCATAATATATCTCCGCTGTATATATTCTTGACATATTATGTGTTTTAGCAGTCTTTGTTTTAAAGTGACATTCCTTTTAATGTAAATACATATCATGTTTTATTCGGGTACGTTTGTATCATTGAGCTTCATCGTCTCTAGACCCAGGGCGCCGCCATTTTTAATCCGGAAGTATGATTACGTAAAAAACTGCGAAAAGACAAGCGAAAAATCGCTTGGCCCTTGGAACACGTGTCCGATCTTCTAGAGCCATGGACAGTGTCCACTCCATGAACAGTGCTCCATGGTGTGACTCCTGCCAGAACCAGTGGTGCGTTTAATCCATAATTCATGGGTAAGCCCCGACCTTTAGGGTCACTTAGCATAAAACCATATAAATGGTCTCTTTCATTGATTTGGGATCAATGCGATTTTTATTATTATTTGAAGTACACGTACATGACCCTAAAGGTTAGGTTTAATCCATAATTAATGAAAGCTTTATTGGCACCCTGGTTGGTACACTTAAGGTTTAGGGTTATTTAGGGGCAAACAACCAATCAAGATCCCGTCCCGTCCCTCTTACTGTTTTAGACTACATGTGTTCTTTTCCCTCTAAATAACCCTGAACAATAGGTTTGTCCGAGGCTTCCTGATCACCTGGGCTTGTCTAATGATCATGGGTCTCCTGGGAAGCGCTCTCGTCTCTCTCGCTGATTGGCGCGTTAGGTCAAAGGTCAGAACCTCTAGCTGTTGACCACAACGTCACAACTCAGGCATTAGACCAACGACACCCCAAAAACTTCGAAATGAAATTACTACTTGTAGCAATTCCGACTTTAAAAAAGCAACTACGAAAATCCAAGAGAGATGATACTCCCAATTATCGTATGAAAACTTTAAAGTTATTTTAAGTCCTATGTATATAGACCTTACCTTCGTTGCTGCCATACATATCAACCGCCACAATGGATAGTAAGTAAATTAAGACCCATTATAAGGATTTTTGCCCCGACTCTTATAATATATGCAGACCTTTTAATCCCACCCGAACGGATGTATATTTTAAAAGATCTGCAATGCAAAGCCCAAATTCTTTTTTATATGGCATGAAAGGAACAACGAAAATCAAATTTAGCCAGTATAATATTTACACAAAATAGCAGACGCCAATATTTGGATAAGAAAAAAGCTAATGCATGACCAAATCAATATTATACTTTACACCCACCGCCTTTCCACTCTATATTTTCCAATGTGTATTACTGTTTTATTCCACTCATCCGTTTTAGTCTCCTACAACGGAAACATTCGAGTAGCTAGACCTAGCTCTAAGCACGGATCTTTAAAATAAAGCATGAATTTTAAAAATCTGTGAACGAGCTGAAGAGGTGTGGAAAACGAAATTCGCCCTCATGGACGATTTTACGACAGACGACATTGGACCAATCACCAGCCCTCTGCCACTCTGGTCTTTAGGCTCGTGCCAGCCATGGCGAATTACGTGAGAGGACTTTGTGTCACTCAATCTCCCAGAGCTCGCTTCATCTCATTTCCAATTTCCGGTAGAGCAGCTAAATTGATTCAAAGTCTCGAAAGATAGCCATATTGCCTAGAAACCCAACCCACCCACTATCCACTTGCTTCCTTCTTTCTTTTATTTTTAGAAATGGGGTCTTAATAAACCCGCCCCACGCGTATTTGCGGTAACTCTAACCTTCGTGCGAGTGACAAATGATGAGGTCAGACACAAAGTTATAGGAGTAGAACGAATAAGTGATGGTGGCGCAAAGAAGGTGTAGATGGACAGGCAAAGAAGGTGGAGATGGATGGGCCATGTACTGCGGATGGAGAATGGCAGTATCCCATGGGTGGCTCTGACATAAGATAAGATAAGATAAACTTTATTGATCCAAACATGGAAATTACAATGTGTTTCAATCTGCACATAAAACATGGGCGCCTGATGGGAAAATAAAACAAGGCATGCCTAGAAAGACGTGGAGAAGGACTGTAGAAAGGGAAAGAAGGCGATGGGGTTCACATCATGGAGGGAGGTCACTGCCGCTGTGTCAGAGTAGCCTGGGGAAGACGTGTCCGGGCCCTTTTCTCCACGAGGAGAGACGGGGGTATATTATAAGTCATGCAAGTCAACCTTCGTGAATGATCCTAAACTTTAGGGTACAATGAATTTTAAAAAGTGCTATGCGATGAATTGAATGTCGTTTGTATTCTAAGAAACCATATAGTACTTAGGATAGGTTTAGCCCATCTAGTCCTTTATATAAATTCAAACACCCATATAGCATCCGTATTGAAAGGGAACTTAAAATAATACTGAAAATAAAAAGTATTAATAATAATAATAATAATAATAATAAATGTATATGACTTTAACAATATAATAGTGCTCAGCCTCAATTCTGATTAGGCTCTGAGCGCTTTACAATATCAAAGTATAATGACAACATGTTATAAACATATTATTATTACATGTATAAACTATCAACTGAGCTAGCGTGATATTACAATATGTGCCTGTACCACCACAATAGGTGAATCTAAACATTATGGTCAATTAGAATTTAAAGCACATTCGATGAAGGAAGATTTTTCTGGGTTCGATTCCGAACTAAACATAAAGCTTAATTTTACCAGCACAATAATAATTGCGTTAATGTAACGTTGCACCAAATCGCGCAAATGTCTAGATACTAGATTCTGATGACAGTCTCCAAAACGATATTATTATGGAATGGGCTGAATCATCTCTAGGATTCATGGCGTGGGCGTATTGGACGTACATGTATGACCCATTCATTAAACCTAACAATTAGGGTTACTTAGAATAAAATCATATCTGCATATGACAGTGAACCCCCGCCCCCCAACTTTTCTGGTTTTAATTTTATTTTAAAATACCGCACATAATAATATATAACTAATATCTGCCTGTTGATGAGATTGATTTTCCCCACCGGTGGCCCAAGGCAGGGAATGGGATGCCATCTATCCAAACGCCGAAGGACTGACTCGAGTCTGGACCACAGACAGGACCTCTCCATGTCGGGGCTCAAACATCCACCGTTTTAATGAGCAAGTTTTTATTCTTAACATAGAGACAACAAAACAAAAAAAACCCCACAAAAACAACAACATAAAATAAAACAACAACCAAATTTACAAAATACATGTAACTCTCTTCTTTGTAATTAAATTTGATTTTTTTTCTTCTTCTTTGTTTCCCGTCCTTTTTGTTTGGTGATCTGGCTTCTACTCTAGTTCTATCCTTTTTATAGTTGTTACAGTTGGAAGAAGCGCATCTTCTTTCGTGGCAAGGCGATTCGGTGCCGATGAAGAGGGTTCGAACCGGCTGAGTCCAGGATTTCTTTCTCGTCTTATCTTTCTATGTGTCTCGTCTCTGTCCAATAAGGGGTCTAATAAACTATTTCTGTTTGTCTGACTATTTATTATAACATAAAAGTATACAACATAATGGTGTGGCACAGTTAGTAGTCGAGGGCTTATGTATTTGGAATCGTGACCAATTGTCATACAGCACTGACACATAATGATATGTACATGTATAACATAATATTAATAGTATATCTAGTCGTATATTAGAGAACTCCACGATATTGTCATAACGTCCTCATTATGGCATATAATAGTATACAACATAATGGTGTGACGCAGTCGTCGAGGGCTTAGCTCTTTGGGCTCGTGATCGAATGGTCGTGGGTTTGAATCCTGTCGACTCCCAATTTATGTAATGCCCTTGGAAAAGGCACTTAACGCTTTTGTTCCTCACTTCTTCCAGGTGCCAAGTAGGTACCAGCGGGAAAGTAAAACCGGTTTGAAACTAGCGTTTTCTCCAGAGATGTTCATTGATTACTCGTTCCGCTTCGCGCCACATAAACTGGGGATGAGCACCAGTTCTATGGGTCTCATGGCCTTGACGGAATTTAGTTTTTACTCTGGCTTCGAACCTCTCTAGTTTTGTTGTTTTCTGGTTTATTTCATCATAATCCTATATTACGTGTCATCCCGTCTGTTTGTAATTATAATATCTGGCCCCTTTCTCCTCGTCCCTTGTCGTGTATTTGAACTGTGTCCTGCCTTTGTCCCGTATCCTTTTCACCGGACCGGTCGTGCGTTCCCCGTTCAAACACCAATCGGAACTAGTTTCTATTATCGGTACGAGTTCCAGTATTATCCTTCTTGTTCGTTTGTGTGGGTGGGGATGCTACATAAAGTAAAAAATAGATGAGTTGGTGGGTATGATCGGTATGTCGATAAAGGGATTAATTGATTGATTTATCAAGGCGGTGGATGGGTGGTTAGACCGCTACCACCAAACAAATTAAGTCTCTCTCTCTTTCTCTCTATCTCTCTCTCTCTCTCTCTCTCTCTCTCTCTCTCTCTCTGTCTCTCTCTCTCTCT
>JAUEKV010076560.1:0-12519 GCA_031833985.1 Ancula gibbosa
ATATAGAACAATTAGAACTTAAAAATAATTCAGAACTGTTTTGTCACACGCAAATATCTTTGGTTTAAGACAATATAAGTCCACGTATTTTTGTGAGGACGTAAAATAGACATAATTATATCGATTTATGTAAAAAAGTCATTTTTCATGAAAATAGAGATAGAACAAAGCAGTACTCAGCCGACGAATTTTATGCTGATAATGTTATCATAGGAACAGAAACATGGTTGAAACCTGACACCTTCGCTCGATAAAGAATTTTGAATACGGCCTAATAACTTTTACAGCAGATAGGTCAGGTAGATGGGTCACATGTTATGGGGAATCCGGGGAATGCGTATCTTGCAATGCTGCAGGAAGCATGATGAGATCGTGAAGCCCCCAATATGGCACTGTCCGTCTTCTGGTGATGTGTGACTCTAGAGGCTAGAAAATAGAAGGTAACAAAAAATAAAATAAAAATAAATAATAATAAATATAAAATTAATAGGTCACATGTCTTGAATATGTTATTATTGTCTGCTGTGTTTCTCCTCCAGGGAATGGTGCTGGCGGCAATGATCTACAATGGTAGTCACGTGTCTTCAGACTGTGCCCAGCCGTATGACGCACTTGGTAAATGACGTCATTTTGTCACTTATGTTTTAGAGTCAAAAGGGTTATCTGAACAATAAAGCTTTTCAGCAATATGGATGCCATGGAAAGTACACTTTCTAATTTATCTATGAACAATATTGGAACCGTATACTATAAATAATATAATTACAATAACCCTACAAGTCCATCCCTATAATTCATAAATATCAATTGTGGCTATCTCAAATCTCTCACACAGTAAACGACGAAGACAAAATACATTTCATACGGAAATTAGGTTTTAATATCTTAAAGTCAACAATGAATGATGTTAGTGATAAAACGGTTCGCAGCTTGAACTCTTGGTACATGAATCTAGTCCACAGCAGCAGTCTCTTGCTGTACGTCAAGTGTTTCTTCATTACATAATGCCACAACATAAAATTTGTTGGATAGAACCATTTGATATCTTTTGAAGTATTTTCTTTTGGACCACCCGATATAATCCCAACGTTTTGTTTCAGTGAGTGACCAACCGCAGGCAGAGAGAGCAGGCAGTGTGCGCCTGTCCCCCGCTGATTCCCTGTCCGTGGAGAAACGCCTGTTAGTGCTAGAAAGACAACTGGTGCAGATGGCGTCTGCCGTGGACACCTTGACCTTAGAGGTAGAGGGGGATAGGGGAGGAGGAAGGAAGGGAGAGAGAGAGGGTGGAGGGAGGAAGGAAGGGAGGGGAGGGCGAGAGGGGGAGAGAGATGGAGAGAGAGGGAAATAGGGAAGAGGGACAGAGAGGGAGAGGGAGAGAGAAAGTCTAAGTGAGAGAAAGTCTAAGTGAGAGAAAGAGAGGTAGAGAGAGAGAATGAAAGTGAAAGGGAGAGAGAGAGAGAGAGAGAAAGAGAAAGAGAGAGAGAGAGAGAGAAAGATAGGTAAAGAGAGAGAGAGAGAGAGAGAGAGAGAGAGAGAGAGAGAGAGAGAGAGAGAGAGAGAGAGAGATAGAGAGAGAGAGGAAAGAGAGAGTAATGATACATGCAATGTATAACACACCAACACACATACACACTATAATGTGCTGTAGTTGAAACTTATGCACAATAATATTAATATAATAATTTAATAAAGTCATAATCGACACCCGTGTTTGTTTCATTGATGCGCCGACAGAACCGAGACTTGAAGTCGCGTGTGGAACTACTGGAGACCTGTGAGTGTGTGCCCAGCTGTAGCTTCGACGGGAGGGAGTTCGAGGAGGGCGACAGTTGGCAGCCGGAGGAATGCGTCCAATGCCGGTGTGAGGTGAGGCCTGACTTTTTCTCCTAAGACCTTTTACAGCACTCATAATTAACGACACTTACTTTACTGATCCCCAACTGCTGGACTATAATTGTCCCTTTTCATCACTAACAGCATATGATGATGATGTTGATATGATGATGATGTTGATATGATGATAAATATGATGTTGATGTTGATGATGATAATAAATAATTATGATGATGATAATTATAAATACGATGATGATGATAATGATAAATATGATGACGATGTTGATGATGATAATTAATATGATGATGTTGATGATGATAATGATAAATATGATGATGATGATGATGCTGATAATAATGATAAATATGAAGAAGATGATGATGATATTAATGATGATGATATGATAATTATGATGATGAAGATACACTGTGTCAATCTTTCCACCCACAGAACAACAAGTCTGTTTGCTCCAGAAGACTGGACTCTGCCCTGTGTGCTGGTTCGTTTGCTTTCTTGTCAATAAATTATATTTATTATTATATATTTTATATAGTGAGTATGAACATCATGCTCCCCATGGAGTTGAGATGGACATAAGAATGGCCTGGTCTGTCAGGGGATAAATTATTGTACAGCGCATAGAGCATGATGTCAATGATGGATATGCGCTATATACAAATCAAATAGAAAATAGAAGCCAGAGTTGAGAGTAAGATAAATATGGAATCAAACAATTTAAAATTTAGCTCTCAACTAAAAGGACTTTAACAAGCACAAAATAACAAGTGATATTTTGGATAAAATATCCTTCATCTGACTTTAAATTTTAAATTGTTTGATTTCCTATAATATACAAATCAATATTGTGAATTTCTATTTGATCCCCAGAGCCGTGCCTGAGCAGCCCGTGCGTGAACAACGGGGCGTGCATCAACCCCGACTCCATTGAGGTGGACTCTGTGTACCAGTGCCAGTGCCAGCCTCCGTACGACGGCGACGTGTGCCAGAACCGCCAGAACCCCTGCGTCTGGCCCGTGCAGCCAGGGTCATGTGACCAGGAGATCCTGCGCTACTACTACGACAAGCTCTCCCAGAAGTGCCTGCCCTTTATTTTCTCTGGTGAGCGATGAGTTTATTTTGTCGACTTATAGCCAGAAATGACTATGCATCATATTATATAATAAATTCAAATAGATGCTACAGTTGAGAGTGAGGTAATATTAAAGAATCAAACAGTTTATTAAATTAAGCTCTCAACTAGAGGGACTGAAGAAGACTATATAACGTAATATTTCAGATATAAATAAATCCTTCATCAGACAATATTAAACATAACATGTAACAGTAATCTACATATAAAAGATAACTAAAACATAAATGCCAAACAACGAATATAATAATGATACTATCAAAAGATAGAGAAAAACTAGATCTAGTATAACTAAAATATAATGAAAACTCCCTGTATCCTGTGGTGAGCTTAATTTAATAAACTGTTTGATTCTTTACTATGTGTTGTGTAATCATTTCTGGCAGGACAACTGTCATTTCATAACCTCGCATCGGTCATATTGTGACTATCCATAAGAAACTAAATGAATGTTATCTTAAATCAAAATAATAGAGTACGACACGATTGTGTCAATAACTATTATTTCATTCCCCGCTTCTAAATTTGTACTTTATCTAAGTAATATGTATCTTGCCAGCGTACATTCAGTGTTTACATATTACTATTATCAAATCTTCATATATTACTTCTAATCTAATCTAAAAACTTCACTTCGATACCCCAAGGAAATTAAAGGTGTAGTTTTGGAACTTTAGGAAATTATAAATTGCTGCTGTGTACTATTTAGTACTATGTGTAAAGGGCTACTGAGGACCCCCGGGTGGATAGATTCCGCGCTATGTAAATTTATTATGTTATTATATTATTATCATTAAAAATGTAAATGTCGTGCATAACATTCATAGATGTTGAATGTATTTATGTATGTCTTCCCTCCATGTGCTTCGTGCCAGGGTGTGGAGGCAATGTGAACAACTACCTCAACCTGGAAGAGTGTACCTCCATCGCCCTGAGGGGGGCCTGCTGCTACCGGACATTCAGCACCGACATCGAAGACGTCACCAGGAGCACCCAGCAGCTGGAAATCTTATGCCAGGTCATTCTTACATCTTTAATGTTGTTTGTTATTAAATGCAAAACGATCAAAGTTGAGAGGTCTGTGTGTTGTGTTGGTAATCAAATGGTGAAGGGTTTGAAACCATCTTCGTCGCAAAAAATCTGTTTTCAATGGGAGCATTAACCGTTACCCCCACTGGTGCCGTTTTTGAATATTGTGTTTAACGAAAGTTTTTAACAATTTCTCTTTCTTTCATTGAGTGGTGGTCTTTATTCAAAGGGTGCTACTGGGAGGTTCCACTCTTTTGAACAATGTGTTTAAACGTAATTCCTTTAAGGCCATGTGGCCCATAGAGCTGGTGCTTATCTCCAGTTTCTATAGTGCTAAGCGGAATGAGTGATCAATGAACATCCCCTTGAGAAGATGCCCGTTTCTCGCAGATTTATTTTCCCAGCATTGCTGGTGCTGGTACCCACTTGGTGCCTGGGTGAAGTGTGGGATAGTGTAAAATGCAATTTCCAAGGGCATAACGCCGGGGTGGTAGAAGACATGCTCGAATCCGGGTCTTTTGATCTGAAAGCGCTCTTTTGATCTCTTTTGATCTCCAAAGCGCTATCCGTTTCACCACCGGTTCCACTTTTGAATAGTGTGTTTAACAATAATCTTTTAGGAATTTCTCTTTCTTTCAATGGAAAGTGGTCTTTATTCAGTGGGGTACTAATGGGACGTTCCATCCTTTTGAATAATGTGTTTAAGGATAAGTTTTCATCAATTTTTCTTTCTTTCAATGAGAGGTGGTATTGGGAGGTTCCACTGTTTCCAATAAAGTGTTTAACATTTTTAACAATTTCTCTTTCCCCGCCTTCCCCAGGAGCTGCACATGGAAGAGTGCAAAGCGCTTCACCGCCAGTCCAGCCTCAACAACACGGAGGTTGAGGTCATCAGCTTCAATCCTGGCCTGACCTGTGACGAGGCCGCCTGTCAAACGGCCGGCTATTGCGTCGTCGGGCAACGGGTGTACGAGGAGGGCGACCAGTTTGAACTCGGGTGCCAGACGTGTGTCTGCAAGCCGCTGGGACAGATTAGTTGCACGTAAGTAAAGTTATATTGTCTTTGTTTTAAATCAAGATTTGTATTGCTTTTTCATATTTTTACGATGCACATTTTACATCAACAATACAGTGACATGGACGAAGACGAGAAATACATATATTGTAAAGTAAAGTTAGATCCCATGCTTGATGGGATATTGTGGCAAAGCATGAAAAACAATAAAAGTTCCCTAAGTGTACAAGAATTAACAAGTGTAGACCTTTGGACTTTTGATGATTTAACTTTATTTGAGACTTCTTTCATTCTCCTGTCTTGTTGTCTGCTGCCAAACCGTTACAACAAGCTCAATCACCCTAAATTATACATCCGGTGATTACGCCCCTTGATAATAATCATAATAATTTTCAGCACTAAGATTGTCCTAGACTAAATTTGGTTTATCACAATATCCTAGGTATATATTTTACTGATCTGTATAAAACTTTATAAATATCTGATTTGTCATAGCATAAAGGATGGTTAACTGAATTATATGTTCCAATATTTCTTTGTGTACTAGTGTGTTTATTGAACTACTCATTATGAAATATTAATGATGTATAATTATCATAATATGAAGGTATATTACACTCTTTAATTTCATCATTATTGAATCTGAAAGATTATCATGCAATATATTCTTAATGCCCAAATGTTCGTATTAATTATCACATTATTATAATAAAAGCGCTGTTGAGCCCTAACCAATGAATAGTGGTGCTATATACATTTTAAATTTTCATTATCAAATTATAGTTCAAAAAGATCAGTCAAAGGCAACTGCCTACAGGCTCTTCAAATATGTTATGTTATGTTATATTTTATTTCATTTTGATTATTTTTAATCTATTATATTTTTAATCTTATATATTTCAATATATAATATTATCGTGATTGTAATGTGCCTAGAGCTTTATTGTATAAGGGAGTGGGCGCAACATAAATGATCTACATTATTATTATTATTATTATTATTATTATTATTATTATTATTATTATTATTATTATTCCAACTCTAGATGCTCGCAGATCTCCGTGCGGAAAGAGATTCGGGACATGAGCCACGAGGAGTTGATGCGGTTCCAGAGAGCTGTGGAGAAACTGCGCTCCAGCGAAAGCCGCGTGTGGGAGCAGTTCCGCGACCTGTACATGTACCACGTGATGCACGCCACGGGCGGACCCTTCTTCCTGCCCTGGCAGCGAACCTTCCTGCGGCAGATGGAGCAGAGACTCCAGGAAATCGACTGCGACAGCGTTTTGCCGTATTTCGATTTCACCACGGACGCGGGTTTCTTCGAGGAAGCCATCTTGTGGCACCCGCTCTACTTTGGCGGCAATGGCGACGGGAAGTGTGTGGAGGATCATCCCTTCGGCCCGCAGAACGTGTGGCAGCCGTGCGTGGTCAGGAACTTCAACACGAGCATTCAGCTGCCCTCTCAGGTAAAAACTGCATGTAGTTCCTTATTTAAATTCCTCCAAGGCCGTGATGCCCATAGATAATCTCTTTGGTCCCCAGAGCGTGAATTTCAACACATGCATACAGCTGCCATCTAAGGTATGAATTAGAAGCCACAGTTGAGAGTGAGGTAATAGCAAGCACAAAGCTGCCCTCTCAGGTACGGATTCAATTAGAAGACACAGTTGAGAGTGAGGTAATAGCAAGCAAACCGCTGCCCTCTCAAGTATGGAGTAATTCCTTAAAGCATGATCGTAATCATAATCCTACCATGCTAATTGTCTCCATATCTGAAATAAGGCAAAATCCGACCTTGCTAAGACGAAATCCTACCTTGCTATTTGTCTCTATCTCCGAAAATAAGACAAAATCCTACCTCGCTATTTGTCTCCATCTCTGAAATAAGACAAAATCCTACCTCGCTATTTGTCTCCATCTCTGAAATAAGACAAAATCCTACCTTGCTAATTGTCTCCATCTCTGAAATAAGACAAAATCCTACGTTGCTAATTGTCTCCATCTCTGAAATAAGACCTCGATGAGACAAAATCCGACCTTGTTGAGACAAAATCCGACCTTGCTGAGACAAAATCCGACCTTGCTGAGACAATATCTGACCTTGCTACGACAAAGTCCGACCTTGCTGAGACAAATCAAACCTTGTTGAGACTAAATCCGACCTTGCCAAGACCAAATCCGACCTTGATAATAACATTTGTTGACAGGTGGAGCTGATGGTTGCGCTGGCTTCCGACGACTTTGACGAGATGAGCATCTGCCTGGAGACGTACGTGGCCTACGTGCACAACTTCATCGGGGGCGACATGATGACCTCCTCCAGCCCGTACGACCCCGTCTTCTACGCCATCCATGCGCACATCGACATGCTCTACTGGACCTGGCAGAAGCGAGGCGAGAACAAATTCAAGTTCCCCGCCGCCTTCGGAAACATTCCCATGATCCCCTACAACATTCCACCGTGGGCTGTCTTCGACTCGGAGGTCGACCTTTGTGTGACCTACACTTTGCCCTCTAAAGGTTTGTTGGTTATTGAGAAATTGTTTGTTGCCTCTGATTTCTTTATATAATAATAATAATACATTTGTATTAATAGAGTCTAATAAGAATAATACATTTGTAATAATAGTCTAATAATAATAATAATAATAATAATATGAATAATAATAATAATATGATCTTTATGGTCCATAAATTGGCAATTTTCATTAGGTTTCCATTTGCTTAAAATTTATAATACATCACAAAATAAATAATAGAGTATTATGTGTATTTGCTTTTATACTCAGTTTTATTATTGTTGTTGTTCTTAAGATTAATATTATTTTTATGATTATTATGATTATTTGTTCATTGCTTTTTATTGCTATTATAAGATGACTGTAGATGACTAGGTGCTATATGAATACTGATAATGTTAGTATTATTATTATGATGGTTATTGTTACTATGTATTAGTATTATTATCATTATTATTATTATTATCATCATCATTTTTATCCTTATCATTATAACAACCCATTTGACCCCTCAAGGTCATCCGTGCAACGTGACCTCCGTGGTGGAATCCAAGCCTGGCAGGCCCCAAGGTGGAACCAAGAGGGGAGACGTGGACCCAGCCGCCATCTACTCGTTTGAAGGTCAAGGTCAGAGCGTGATGAGGGTCAACCACTCAAGGGTCAACGTCTACGGCATGGACAACGGCAAGTAGAAATGAATTATATACAGTAGAACCTCTGAATAAGGACCACCCATTTTGCAAAGTAAAAGTGGTCTTTAGTGGGATGTGGTCTTTATTCAGAGGTGTTTTATATAGGCCCAAATAGTAAATAGTAACAGAAAAAAAGGTCTTTAGTGGGAGGTGGTCTTTATTTGGAGGGGTGCTATTGTCAAGTTCCACTGTATAATATCTACATTTTGGGTTGAAAGGTCATGCCTGGATACCCGCTCTAAAAAAGTTTTAAAAGAGTATGATACATGTACGTACAGTTAAATCTCAGGACGAAGTTTATATTTCCTATGACTCCAAAATTTGTCCAGCTTTATCCTGATATCTGTAACATCCTTGGCATCCGCCACCCAACATGGTAACATGGAAGCAAGATATTGCCAGAATGCTAATATCGAGTGCTTAAAGAAAGACTCATATTGTATACTCCCCATGGAGTTGAGATGGACATGAGAATGACATGGCCTGTTAAGGGATAAATTATTGTAAAGCCTATAGAGCATCCCAGTTATGCTCTGGATGCTCCTTATGGAGTTGAGATGGTAATTGAATGATCAGGCCTGCTGGGGGAGATTTACTGTGTAAAGCGCTTTGAGACTGAGATTCTCTGTGAAAAACGCTATATAAATGCACTCTTTATCAATTTTTATGATGTAAATCGTGGATATGCGCTTATATTAATTATAAAAAAATTATTTTTCTGATTTTTGTTATCGCAGGTTTCAACCGGGACGGCTACGATGTGGATGGGTTCGACATCGGTGGGTTCGACCGCTACGGATTTAGCTCGGAGGGCTTTGATCGCCACGGCTTCAACGTGTTCGGGGCGGATAGAAATGGCAACCTGGACAACACTGGCAGGTTCGACTCTAGCGGCTACGACATGGACTGCCTCAGCCGGGAAGGTGAGACTGGGCGATGGTCAGCGTAATCCCTGAATGTAAACTTTCAACAGAAAGAGTTATCGGATGCATACGACACAATAATTATAAACTGATCAGGCTAAGAAAAATGAAGAGATATGGAAAAGACCTGGACAAGAGTCGATTGAGAAACCTTTGGGCAGACAGACCTGGAGATGGATTGGCCACACCCTAAGGAAACCGCCATCAAGCACAGCAAGGCAGGCAATATTCTGGAACCCTCAGGGAAAGCATTGCCAGGGTAGACCATGAGACATATGGAGAAGTAGTGTAGGGAGAGACAGGAAGCAGTTAGGACTCACATGGAGGGAAATAGGAAGGCTATCTCGTGAGACGGAATGGTAGAAATCTCATGTCTGTGGCCTATACCTTGACAAGGATGACAGGCATTATGATAATGATGAAGACCAGGCTATTAATATTTAATCTTTATACTACATGTAGAATACAGTGCAATAAAATATATTGTATCTTTTAATCATTCATTTGCGTTATGCATTATAGACGCTTTAATAAATATATTATGAAGATCAAAATTTTATAATTGTAATGAACATAAAAATTCAATGTTTCCGTTTTGATTCCAGGTTTAACGAGAGAGGGACTGGACCAGTATGGGTTCTACAAGTCGATGGTGGATGCCGACTTCTGCTCCTTCTACTTCAGAGGCCCCTTCACGCCGCTACACTCCCATCGCATCTTCTCCATCCTGGTGCGGCAGCCCAAAGCGTTCCTCATGGAAGTGTCAAGGACGTGCACGCCCCTCTCCCCGCTCCCTTCCCATTGGCTAAGCCTGAACTGGGCGACCTCTACCAAGGACGTCAGTGGTGAGTCGACTTTAAATGACCTTTTAACCTTCAATATTATGGCTTTTTGCGTTAGTTCTGACGATATTGTATCAGATTTTACTGCTACGCCTGGGCATATTGGTATCAGGGATTTATGATTACCTTTAATATAATAGCTAATAGGAGCCACAGTTGATAGTAAGGTAAAAATGGAATCAAACAATTTAAGATTTAGCTCTCAATATTAAATAGTTTGATCCCCTTTTGACCTTTAATAATTAGAAATTGTTCTATACTCTTGTATCAATTGGGTAGTTTTAGTTTTATTTTGCGGCAAGGCGATTCGATAAGATAAGACAAAGAAGGAAAGAAAAAGTTGAAGAAATTACTCACCACCAGGTTCCTGTAAGAAAAACTCTGAACTACGAGATTTGATTTACTTTGATAAACAAGATATGATACAATTTTCTTTTACGACCCCAGAAAAACTTTGAACTACGAGATATGATTTCATTTCCTATTACAGTAGAACCTCTGAATAAGGACCACCCCTTTTGCAAATCCAAAGTGGTCTTTAGGGGGATGTGGTCTTTATTCGGAGTGTTTTATATATAGGTCTTTAAAATAAACTGTCACACAAAAATCGGTCTTTAGTGGGAGGTTGTCTTTATTTGGAGGGGTGCTATTGGGTTGTTCTACTGTACTTCCCCAGAAAAACGTTGATATACGAAATATGATTTTTTTCCTTCCCCAGAAATCGTCCCAGTCCAGCTCCCTGACATGCAGACGGCCGCATCCAGCCGCTTCTGCTTCGACACCAAATCGTTCCTGACTTCCTGTAGATGTGCGAGTGACGTAGCAAAGTGTGCGTCAAACCCATGTGCTCAAGCGAAGTGTTCTGCCTTCCCAGAGGCCCAGTGTCGAATCAATTTCTGCGGCTCTTGTTCCGCTGAGTGGCACTTCCAAGGACGATTGGTCGACTGCCAGACGGATCGAGGTAAGCTGTCAGAGATATTTATTTAGTTCAAACAGAGTGGCGCCGTGATCATGTGGTTAAGAGGTTGGACTCACAACTGAAAGGTGACAGGTTCTAATCATTGCCACCCCGGGCTGGCGTTGAGTCTATGGCAAGGATTTTTTGCACATATTCCCCACCTCACTCAGGCATAAAACAAGTACCTGAAGACAGAGCAGGATATTATCAGAATGCTAATATCTGCTTCCTAGGGAGTTGAGATTGACATTTGAATGACATGGCCTGTCAGGGGATAAGTTATTGTAAAGCGCACTTTTCAGTTTAATCTTTGAATAAAAGATTTAAATATTGACTAGATCCTCTCTATATCTGTTTTATTGACATTGCAATACATGTCATGGAATTTTTACTTTGCCTCGATAATTGAAATTTCACCCTTAGTTTATATAAAGAGAAGCTTTATTAAATTTGTGTTATAATTTTTATTTCATCAAAATACATTAATAATAATCTGAGATTATTCTTAACTAGACTAAGAATTGTTATAATTAATTATTTTGATTCCCCTTCCAGACCACTGTGACCCCAATCCGTGCCTCAATGGCGGCACATGTCAGCCGTCCATCTGGCCGTGGGAACCGCGTCACGTGACGTGCCAGTGCCCCCCTGGCTTCGATGGACACCTGTGCCAGCTTCCCGCCGTGGACGCCTGTGGCTTGCCCCTCAGGACCGGTGAGGCTTTGAGGCTTTGAGGGGGATGTGGCTTAGCAACCATATATCCCTGATACCAATATGCCTAGGCGCAGCAGTCAAGCTGCTCCCGCTGTGTTAAAGCCCAGTAGGGATTCTACAACCTAACTATACAGATACAGAGAGTTTGAGGGTCCGAGGGTTCGAGGGTTCGAGGGTTTGAGGCTTTGAGGGTTTGAGGGTTTGAGGCTTTGAGGCTTTGAGGCTTTGAGGGTTTGAGGGTTTGATGGTTTGAGGCTTTGAGGGTTTGAGGGTTTGAGGGTTTGAGGCTTTGAGGGTTTGAGGCTTTGAGGCTTTGAGGCTTTGAGGGTTTGAGGCTTTGAGGGTTTGAGGGTTTGAGGGTTTGAGGGTTTGAGGGTTTGAGGGTTTGAGGGTTTGAGGGTTTGAGGGTTTGAGGGCTTGAGGGTTTGAGGGTTTGAGGGCTTGAGGGTTGCACAGAAAGATGTCACAAACATTAAATTTCAATGTAATTTTAAAGATATATTTTGTTTCTGGATGCTTCTATTTACGGAAATTGAATTACCGGTAACTGATATATTGGTACAGATATTCAATCGACCAACCAATTAATCAGTCAGTCAGTCAGCCTGTCAATCAATCAATCACACCAGTCAGTCAATCAATCAACCAATAGATCTGTCAATCAAACAATCAATCAACCAATCAGCCAACCAATAGATCTGTCAATCAATCAATCAAGCAATCAACCAATCAATCAACCAACCAATTAATCAATCAACCAACCAACCAATCAACCAACCAACCAATCAATCAATCAACCAATCAATCAACTAACCAACCAATCAATCAACCAACCAATCA
>JAUEKV010078780.1:0-12475 GCA_031833985.1 Ancula gibbosa
ATGGGATTGAATCAGAACCTTCCCGTAGGCCTACATGAGGTTCATTCTTTATCTTTATACCGTGTGCAATGGGTTAATTTGATTGTTATGATGCTCACTTTCATATTAGGTATCATAGATCTAATTAGTAAAAAAAAATGTGCCTAAATTTCAGCGACTCTGAATGTGGATACTGGCGCTCTACAAATAAGTCATTTCATTCATTTAATATCATTTATTAATTTTTTGGGATAAAATTTGTAATAATGGTGCGTAAAAGATCGGGCCTGTTATCGACGGAACCAACGTGTGTATTCGATACCGTCCCTACCGACTTCCTGTTTCTTGTTGTTCCACTCCCCTACCTGCATGGGCCTATGCTAGGCCTACCTGTCACCTCACCTGTGTCGACTTCCGGTCTGGCCATGGAGGAATGTGTTGTTAAAAAAGTTTCAGTGACAAGACAAACACATCCCGCCGTCCTGGCAAGTGACCTAACTTCTGTGGAATACTGAGTCTTGTTCTTTGATTAGATAGTTTTCATTTAGATTTGTTAAAATCAACACTATCATTGTTCTGTCGTGGGTGTTCGTTAGCCAGTCCCTATGTCGTAATGACGGGACTTGGCCGATGTCTTCCACTTTTCCTGCTATGGATGTGTTTCTTACGAAGTGTGGATTGTAACTTCAACGCAGATATCTTGTGGGGGCAGTGTAACGCATTTTGCCTGACTCGACAAGACTTTCGTTCACAACAGGTAATTTTAGTGAAGAAATTGGATATTTTGAACTCTAAATCTAGGTCTAGTCTATGAGCTAGATCTAGATTCTTTCTAGAATCTAATATTTGATATTTGATCATTAAACGTGAACTTCAAAGTCAAAAGTAAAAGTTACTAAAAGTGACAAAACAAGTCCTTCTCGACGAGGATCCTATCTACTCTTTTGGTGGATAGAATCTGCTATAGAATCTAAAAATCTAGATCTAGATCTAGAATTTCGTCCTTACATCCGTTTTCGCCGTGAAGGTGTTTTCGCCGCGCATGTCATTTTCGTGTTTACATAATAATCGCACATGTTCTGTTTCAACGATAATTAATTAGATCTAGATCTAGTTTGAAATATTTCCTTCCCAGCTATCTTGTTTTTTTTTACACTTTAAAATTAGAATCTACATAATTTAGGTCAAAATAACGACTATTTGCATACACACCCTCAAAAAACTCCATTTTCACTATTACTTTTTTACTTTAAAATAGGAAACTAATAGAAAAGAAATGAAGTTTGAAAATCTAGATCTCGAGTCTAATTTATGTCCGCCTGGTTTGACCTGCCGTAAAAAAATAAAAAAGGGGCTCATATGGAAAAAAAATAACGGACACACACATTGGGCGGAAGTCTCCGACTTTTCACAAAGTTTTCAAAACTGAAATCTGTCAACAACAACGGTCCCGTGGACGTAAAAACTATGGAACACCACAAGACCTGTTTGAAAAAAGTCTTTCTCCATCCTTTTAAAAGAATTTAGACGAATCAGTTTTTTCCGGGGGTGACCTACTTACACTTACGTCATACTTACCGGAAACCAGACTATGCGTGTTTACGCGGCGGTTACACAGAAAAACTTGCTCTCGCTCAGTATTCATCTTTTAAAAATGAATTTTCGACAGTATTATTCAATAGTAATCAAGCTACCAAATGGCACTTTTAGTTTTAGAATATTTTTTTTTTAATTGGTTATTTTTACCGTTCTTTGCTTAACCCGGCAGAAGCACCTACATGGAGTATTTATACTTTGTTTTAAAATTGTTGGTCTTTTTTAGTTTGATTTTTTTTCTCATGATTTTTAGATTAGAAGAGTGGGATGAGTATGAGTGAGTGAGAGTGTGTGTGATTCAGATTGTGTGTAAATTATTAGTATTAGATCTAGAGATTAGGCAGGAGGAGGGTTGTGAAGTCATGTTTAGTAACGGTATAAAATATTTAGTTAGGCTGAAAATGACTGCGGCTGCGGTGGGTGGTGACAAAGCTTGTTTATAAGCCAATTAATTAGACATCATTTTTGACCACTTGATCTATAGTCTATAGATAGGAGGCCCTTGGAATTTCCCTTTTGACCTCTTTCCGGTGGTCCTTCTTTCGAACTTCGAGTCAGTTCAGTCGGTTGACAGTGAATCCCGAGCCAATGCCATGTTGAGTTCATATTTACTTTACAATGACATCCCATAATTTGTCTTCTTCTCATTAGCCTACTTGTCAAAAATATTGTTACTAATGTTAGGCTACTTAGTCCTTTCCGAGATTCATATGGAGCAACGCTAGCGAGGCTCCGGTACTTAAAGAATAGTCACCCCACCAGCGTTATCCGCACCTACAGCCTAACATTTAAATTTACGCGCCGTTGAGGATGGTGACAGACAGGATGCGTAACTCACCCGAACCCTAGTAAATGTTAAAACCTAATCCTAACAAAAATGTTAAGAAGAATGGAAAATTATCAATTTGAAAATTACAATTAAATTCGCAGTCGCAATGCGATGTCAAAACACTGGGCGAGATGCTTCAGCCTAGCCTATACTCTTGTCTTAGAGTTCTCCATGTTCATCCATGTAAGTTATATAAGCCACTGATTTGCCAACCACAGAAGTCAGATGATGAAGTGTTTTTTTAAATGATTAATTTAGCAAACTGTATGTTGATGGTAGTAGTGAAGGCGTCATGGTATTTTGTCGCTGTCGCATTCATTATAAATTTAAAACTCATTGATATTAAAATGATACAAATTGGTACTTTTGAAGCTAGTGTAGTATGGACATGGACGTCATAGCACTTTCTGCAGCATAAACTCATATTGAGGCTTAATATTTATAAATATACATATATTCTCTTTAAAACTTAAAATTTCTAAGAACTATTAGTTGACATTTACTCTGATTGAGTTTAGATGTTTAATCTTTTATTTAAATTTTAAATTCCTCATTCTTTTACTTTTTTTTAAGGCTGCCACGGATAACACTCAATATGCTAACGAGAAGATCACCATCAAAGACTGTCGCAGGGACAAGATCTGTAAATGGGTAAGATTTCAAATATTGCTTTAAATTTTAAAAATCTCATATTCTGGGTTCTCTGCAAAACCGTCTTTAGATTTTTCAGCTGTTTCTCTCTTTATAAAATATGAATTATAATTGATTATAAATCTATTGTATGGAATGAAAGGTTGGGAACTATAGTGACTTCATAAAAGTTAAAGTTAAAGTGATCATATTGGGGGTTTGTTGTTTTGAAATTGTCTCATGTGATCACCCACCCATGACAATTGAACTGTTAAAATAAAGCCTTGTTCTGACAGTACAGGCATAAAAATTATTGGATATATTTATCAGAATTTTACTAATATTTCGTTGCATGACAAAAGTTTTCTATTCTTTTAAAGACTTTAGGTGGGATCCCAAATCGAGTCCTTTCACAGATAATGTCTCCAATCATCTAGTGACTGATGTCAGTGTTATGAATCTTTTGCACTGTCGAAGCAACATTTTCATAAATGCCTTTTATCACTTTGAGATTGGTATTACACAGATAGCAGCAATAGTTCCTTTATTCAACTCATATTATATGTGCAAAATTATAACTTTTTGTTTGTTTTCCCCAGTGTCTGTACGTGTGTCAGCGGCCAAAAAACAAGTACCTGGAATATGAATCATGTCTTCTAGATTGTGAGGTATGTACACATTATCAAATTTTCACAACAGTTGCTCTATCTCCACTTCTCTCTATGCCCGTTTCGTCCTCCCTTGCTACTTCAACATCTCTGGCATCATAGTCTAACTGTTTTTTTATAAACAGTTTGACTCAAATCAAGGGTTCGAATCCTTACAATGATATTCTGGTTTGAGCCTATGGGGGCTCTCTACAAGTATCCATATCCTGCTCAAGTGTGAAACAAATTATCTGACTGAAGACAGTGCTGGATATTAATAATTGAAGCGTTTTCAAATGCAGCTCATATTACACATTCATCATCCATCGAAACGGAAAGTATATTATTTTGACATCTTCAGTTTGCGCACCGAAGTCAAAAGAGTGTTGGTCTACTGCATCCTATTTTAAACATCTGTAAAATAATAAAGCTGTTTCATTAGCCTATGAGCCGAACTTGGACAATAAATATTGGTTTATATCATATTATTCTAGGTCAAGAATCACTGATTTAATTACTTCTCTCAAACAG
Source organism: Ancula gibbosa (assembly GCA_031833985.1). Classification (NCBI taxonomy): domain Eukaryota; kingdom Metazoa; phylum Mollusca; class Gastropoda; order Nudibranchia; family Goniodorididae; genus Ancula; species Ancula gibbosa. The sequence continues at coordinate 4,213 of JAUEKV010078780.1, forward strand.
TGAAATATGATATATAATATAGATCACAATAATATTATATGATGATTCAAATTGAGAAAATTAAACATGATACAGGAAGTTCTTATTGTTGTTCTGTCTGAACTTTTTCACTAACTAGCCCATATTTTCCTTCAATTGATCTCTTTATAAATGTTTTCATTTCATTTTTCTATCTCTCTGAATGGCAGGTTGTGAAGGAGAGGGGTAAGAAAGATGATGCCCAGCAGGCTTGTGATGAAGCGTGTGACTTTTTCCAGCTGTCATCAAGATCCAAATATGGGTCGTGCCCTCTGGAGAAGAATCTTACAGGATTGTCAGGAATTTGTACAGAACAATGCAAGCGAGATCTGGAATGCGACAGGATGGACAAGTGTTGCTCAAATGGTTGTGGAACCACATGCCATCGCCCCACAGAAATAGATGGTTAGTTGGATTATCGTATTACCATCTATAGTGTGAGTGAGGGGGCTGGGAGCCGTGATAATGGAAGGAAAGAGACCCCACTTTTTCAGTCAGTTGTGTGACCACAAAACAAATTTTCATTTTCCTCTACACATTGATGTCGAATTTTCACTCTTGCATGGCTAAGTCTATAAAGGATATTGTGGATAGTTGGTTGTTGTGGAGTCAGTTTTTCGCGGGTATCTGCGAATCTAGTAAAAACAACTTTGAAATGTAAAGAGGTGTGGCTATCAATTAGAATAGTTTGGTTTCACTTGGAATGAACTTTCAGAATGAGAAAATTTTGCCTCAGATTTAAGAGACAATGATTTGAATATCTTTAAAATTCGATTTGTGCTCTCAACCTTGATTTGTTTGTCTTAACTAGCATGACATTGATAATTTTGTTGAACCCAGAACCATGTGTAATTTGATTTTAAATACATATCACTCATGCTCAGTTATTTCATTTGAGTGTTTGTTCCTGCATACTTGAGCCGATGCCCTTCATTTAAGATAACTTGATATTATACCGTTCTTTTGATGTTGTGTTTCCAGTTTTTCCACCGAAACCAGAGAAACTCAAGTTCAGTGTTCATCAAGATGGCAGTGTTCTGCTCAAGTGGGACGAAAGGACCAACGGGTCATACATCGAACCAGTCGTCTACGTCTTGCGATGGTGGTGTCCGTATTTTACTGGTGTGAAATACTCAGCTGTGAGTTGTCATCATAGTGTTCTTTGTCTCAGAAATGAGCATTTATTTATTTTTTAAACAAAATAAAAAGTTTTAAATTCCTTAGTGATGGATACTGATGGATAACCATTTCGATGGAATGCTTAATTCATCAATATTTTCGTTTGTGGTGTTTGGCCCCCAGAGCTTGTATACCAACGAGATGAGGTGCTAAATTAATATCCCTTTTATTATTATTATATTTTATGTGAGAACGCTTCTTCTGAGATTTTAATTTTTAAATTCCTACGTCTACTGTGAGTTATTCTTATTTGTCATGGAGGAATTTTTTTCGATCTGGTAGTTTTTTCTTCTTCATTTAAACAAAATGTTCATACATGTATATTATTGTTATTTAATTGCCATTGTTCATCATTATTTTGTTATTTGAAATTTGTTTTTTATCTATTCTTGAACTAGACCACTGGCTTGAGGAAGAAGATAAAAGGATTGAGACCAGCAATCAGTTGCAATTTCATGATAGCTGCTACTAATGTCCACGGGTCCTTGGGGTTTTCTGGTCCTCATCCGTACAAGAAAAGTAAGTTCTTATCAATATATTTAATTGGAAAGATTAATAATAAAAACATTTATCAGAATTTTTCTTTTGTTAGTTAGTTTGAATCGGCACAGTGGTCAAATGCTTAGCGCTTAGTGCTCTGAACTCATGATCAAATAGTTGTGGCTTCAAATCCTGCTGGCACCCGGTTTTGTGTAATACCCTTGGAAAAGGCGCCTAACGTTTATTCCTCACTCCATCCAGGTGCCAAGTGTGTACCAGCACAAATACTGCCTGGAAAGTAAACATGCATACGAGAAACTGGCATCTTCTTCATTGAATACTCGTTCCGCTTCACGCCACAGAAACTGGAGATGTGGGCCTCATGCCTTGAAGGACTTTACTTTTTTAAATCAGAATCAGCGACGTTATTTTCACTCTGATATAGCAATAGCAGAAATCAAGTTAAAGTATAGTAAAATCAACTGATCTCATTTCATCAATTAAAATAACGAGTTTTGTTTCTCTTGTTAGCTTAGTATTTTGAAGCAAAACATTCCATGATCTTGTGTCAAATATATTTTTCAACGAGAACTGTTGAAGTTCTTTGCTCTCTTTAATTGTCTGTCAAATCATACCTGTAAATTCTCAGACAATTGTCGGAAAACCGACAATCAGAGAGAGAGAGAAATAAGAAAGAAAGATTGAGATTCTCGATTCTCCGATCTCGACTAGGCCTACGGTATACTGTAGTAGTAAACACCGATAGCCACTTTTTCCCTGCCCCGCTCACAATACCCAAACAGAGGGCAACCGATTGCGGGCCTAGCAAGCATTGTGCTTTGTTCGCGTGGAGAGAGAGAGAGAGGAGGGTCGCGCAGCCGCTAACTTCGCTGCACGTGAAGTGCGAATTGGCTATGCGGCCTCGCGTCGCACACCCGATCCCGTTCAGACAATGTCGATAATACTTTGCTATTATCTCTACTTCCACTACCATCTGTTATTCATGCATGCTTTTCTCTCATATTTAGCTCACATACACACTGCATGCCAACACACACACAATCATACACCATTTTCACTAAAAATGATACATGTACACGTATGTAGATCTAGATATAGGTTCAAAATAGCATAATTTCATGTTCAGACAATTTTTTCACTGGCTATTTACAGGTATGTCAAATGTATTCTCCAACCATGACTATTGAAGCCCCCTTTGATTTGGTATCAAATGTATTTTCCATCCAGAGCTGTTGAAGCCCTCTTCACCTATCGACCTTGAGGTTATCAAAAATCGGCTCCACGGAGTGAAGGTTGATGTCACTATCAAGTGGAAGCCTCCCCGATTCCTGGACGGCTTGCGTCTTGTCCGTTACCTTGTAAGTTGTAGGATTGATTTGCAATTTTTCTTTGATACTCAGCATCATGACTAAATTAATAAGAGCTATACAAATTAAAAACAAACCTTTCTGTGGATCTCTGAAATTAGCCACACCCGAACACCTGTTTTTTCCTTTTGTCGCTTTATACATTTTATGGAGAAGAGAATTAAGTATTTGTCAAAAATATTTTCAAAACACAAAATGAAGTTATTTTGATAACATATATTTAGACATGCATGCTATACCATACATAAAACTTCTTAAAAATTTGTATATTATTATTAGCTTATGTATATCCTCTTTCCTTTGATTCAGATTTTATGGAGCGATGGTTTACCTGAAGTTAGTCCAGAATATCACAGGCTTAGGATGAACCAGAAATCAGTTTCAGCTGTGAGTATAATGCTAAAATCTTAATTATATTGAATAATTGATAATGTGTTCAGTACGTTTTTTTTCGTACCAAGAAATTAATAAACGGTAGTCTCTTCGCATGTTTATATAACAGGTGACTCCACTGAATGGGATAAAAGTAAATGTGAATCCTTTGGGGGAATGGCTTTTATTCTCTTCAAAATTATATCATTGTCACAAATGTGTTTTGATTCTTAAAAGTATAGTTTGAAAGTGTTTAGATTTAGTTTTAATGTTGATGGAATCAATATATATTTTTTAAAATAATATATTGTTTGATCTCACATCTTTGGTGTCATATTTCAACCTTTTGCTTTATATTTTTGTATTTCAGGAGCGTAACTCTGCCACCATCCCAGGTCTGAAACCAGGGACTACATATTTTGTTCAGGTGAGAATTCCCATTTGATTCTTAGATGCATACAGATGTCAGTCAGCCTATTTCATTCTTTGTACATTTGCATATTTTGGGCAAATAACGATTGTTATTATTAGATGTTGGATATTCGGTTCATATTTTGAATTTTATTTTTAGGAGGTTTTTTTATCCCCTTTTTAAAGAATGTAATTATTATACTCATGAGTTAATGCCTCATTTGTTTTATATATAATATTCATCTCCTTTTTATAGATTTTCTTTATGTTCTAAAACTATTGCGGTTATTATTCAACCAATAGGTGAAAGGTGTCATTAAATGGAAAGGCCGGACTTTGAAGGGGAGAGCAATTTCTATCTACACCCAGACGGAGTCAGTTCCCCAATCACCCGACCCTGGTAAGTTGTTTTCAGATGACACTGTTGATTTGAAATTAATCTGTCTTATGGGATTCATTTTAGCTTTTTAGCTGTCAATTGATGGGGAAAGTCAGTACATGGCTGCACTATATAATCTAGCTGGTTCAAAGAGGAAGAATGGTTTATTTTGTATTCACATTAATGTAATTTGTAATACAAGATAATCTCAGTTTTATGAATGCTATGTTGGATGGAATCACTTAGTGTGTCTTTGTTTTTATTAAATTAAATATTTACTATTTTATTTGGTCTATAATCAATCTCTGATGAATGAAGGTTTTTAGAGAATTTACATCTTGTATGTTGAATGAATTACGATTTTAATTTTTAAATTTATTTTCCTTGTATTTGTTCAATTTCAGAGGAGGGGATGGATCCTATCTACGATCCTGTTTCATTCGGTACAAACATCTACAATATTACAGTTCAGGAGGCCAAGTTCATACGATCACAACTGACTTCCAAAGTAACTTGGTCTGTCAATCCAGGTACGTCTGTGTTTCATCATTTAAATTTAAACAAATTTCACCATAACTACTTTAAACTTTACTTATAAAGGAGTAATCACAGAGAGGAATGCGATGATGTTGCATAATATACTCATTCCAGCCTAAAGTTGCCTCCCAGACCTATTCAGCCATACCAGGGGCTGCCTCCTAAATTCTGCCTTTCGACTGATAATCAGATAATCAGCTGTTTTTTTGTACAGTTTGATCATTTTTGTTAAGGTTTTAGACCCAGGCATTGATGAAAGGTAAAGTAGTGAACCGGAAATGTTTATATAATTTTGAAATTTGATTGGATTGAAAGAAATATTTGACTGGGTAATTATCAGTCGTTTTGCAAGTCACCTACAATCAAACGAGCACTTACGCGAGACGGCTGGCAGAGAAGCGAGTATACTCCTTGCCCGGCAGGAATGTTTTAAAGTCAGCAGCTTGAGAATGAGAAATTGTGATGACATTTACCGAGGTTGAATAACCATTTTAAAGGGAGATGCAATGAATTTGATATGGAAAAATTGGACTGTTGCAGCAGCTGATTCAGATTCAACGCAAGAATTGTCAGTAATCTTAGACTTGTAGAGTATTTATTATATAAGATGTTCTTCCCTCCACAAGACATTTGCGTCTCTATTTAAAGAATGAATTGCCTAAAAGATGGTTGATTTCTCACGGGCTCCTCGCTCCGCTGTATCGAATAGTAATGGCGAATTTGGAAATAGAATTTTATCTGTACTATGTTTGTGTTTTTTAATAGATTTTTATTTTGTTGTAGTATAGGATTTTACAATTTAGTCATTGTGAGAGCTTTTGAGCCTCTTGTTTTATTTATGCGATGTATCACTATTTTGCGCATAGACCTTTTAATGCGAAGATAATGCGCCCTATAAATTCATTTTATTTTTATTATTATTATTATATTTGGCAGATTCTCATGTGGAAAAGTACATGCTTTACTGGACGCCAGACATATGCAACGGCGAGGCGCAACACAGAAAAACACGAGCCCGGTCAACCATGGAGGCCACTACGCATGTGAGTTCGATTGCATTTTAGGTGTAAGGATGAAAAATGCTGTTGTTACTATTTATTATTAGGCCACTACGCATGTGAGTTCGGTTGCATTTTAGGTGTAAGGATGAAAAATGCTGTTGTTACTATTTACTATTAGGCCACTACGCATGTGAGTTCGGTTGCATTTTAGGTGTAAGGATGAAAAATGCTGTTGTTACTATTTACTATTAGGCCACTACGCATGTGAGTTCGGTTGCAATTTAGGTGTAAGGATGAAAAAGGCTGTTGTTACTATTTACTGTTATCTTTGATTTCTCTTTCTCCAGCGGTCAGGAAGTAGAAGGACATCCTTAAACCCTAATGGACATTATATATCATATTATTTTAAGAGTCGTTATGTAGTAGTATTAGTATCCTGTTTCTTGAACCTTATTAAGGTCCAGGACAACAAAATTTATACAACCGAATATTTCATTAATGCATATTGGGAAAAGAATTTATGTGGCTTCTTAATTTACTATTTGCATAAAAAATTATATGTATTTCTCATTCTCTCATTAACTCTCACAATTCACAAGACTTAACTATTTTTCTTACCCTTGTCTTTTTATTCCTTTTTCGTTGGTAACAGAAACAAGAGTTTGATCTGTACAAATTAAAATCTGAATGTGTATACGAACTGAGGTTGTATACAGTCAATTACTATGGAGAAAAAGACTCCGGACGCAAACACGTATTTGAGACTCCGCCTTGTCAGGATACCATTGGCAGTGATGCTGCCAAATGTCCTCCAAAGGGTATGTACTTTACTTTTGGACTTAGCCGTATAGCAAATATATCCTTGCTATGCTTCTGATTACTATTTACTTTTGTCTTTAGTCATTTACAAAGTGTAAAATTGTCTGACGTCACCATCTGCTTAGCAATAAATTAATAAAGAAGTTTTATCCTTTAAGTTTTTTGCAACTGGCTGGCTATGATACTCAATTTAGCTGTTAAAACCCAACCTGGCACGTCGTGTGTCGCCGTGTCTTGCTAGCTTCATTTCAACCTTCCGTTTAAAATCTTATCATCCAAGAGATAAAGATAACAGCACTTGTAATGAATGTTTGTTTTGAAAAGTTGAGAGGTTTGGTTTAGAGGATAGAACAAAAAAAGTAGAGTTATAAGGAGGGGATTGGGGGAGGGGTGTGTGGAGATAAATGAGCAATTTAAAAAGTATTTATGATAGTGAAATATGGGACCCATTGTTGTTTGACGATGAATACTGATTAATCAAAGATGAAGCAAATCAACGCTGCCCCTCAGATTTGGAATTCTTTAAATCTTTTAAAACTACCATCTGTCCACATTTTGACCCTTTGTGAGAAATCTTTTTTTTGTAAAGTGAATTCTATGAATGTGATTGATTTCTATGAATTTGCTTCTGTACACAGCCTTCAGGCATTTTGATTTTTTAATGGATTTTGAGGCTATACAAATTATCATTATTATATTATTATTATTATTATTATTATTATTATATAAACTTACCTTATTGAATTGAAGTTATTGTTATTCTTTTCACCAGTGTCCCCACCCCCCTCCCCGACAGAGTTGTCCGTGAGATTTAGATTGTCTGACGGCTGCAATTGCCAGGCGGTCATCAGCTGGACTTGGCCCGGTCGTGGTGACAAAGCGCCACACCAGTTTTCCGTCACCTGGGGGCCCAGCAGAGAGCCGTTGGACTCGATCCGAGGCCCCATCGTTTACCAGACGACTCCCTATACGATACATATTCCTGGCGTAAGTGTTTCTTTGGAGCTCACTGTTTTGCTACAATATGATTTCTATCATACGACTTATTTTATCAGATGAGGGAAATGAAAGTAAAATACTTTGTATTTATATATCAGGCTAGGGTAGTGGGACTTCCTTAAACGCAATGGGCATCATGCATGTCATATCATATTTTTTTGTGAGATGTCATGTAGTCTTTTTCTTGAAATTAATTAAGGTCCAGAAAAACAGAATTTATGCAACCAACTGAATAGGCACCCCATTATTTTCAGTCCTCGTCATACCAGCCGGCCGTGGTTTTTGATTTTTAAATTATAATATCTCTCTCTCTTTGCATTTCCAGCTTGATAATGAGGCCTGTGTGACGTATTTGGAGCCGGCTAAACACTACTCAGTTCAAATCATCTCTCACGCCAGCCATCTTAAGAGTAGTCCATCCGTGAAGCATTTTTTGACACCTTTTGATATGGTGACCTGTGGTATCGACCAGAATGCCTTAGAAAGTGAGTTGTGTTTATGTTTTGATTTTGTTTCTATTTCTCTCTATATTGATTTTTAAAATAAAAATCGAGATTGGCATTCTTAAAGAAAAGAATAAATATTGCATTATATTTATATAGCGCATATCCATGGTTGACATCATGCTCTATGCTCTTTACTGGCCATGTCATTCTTATCTTCATCCCAACTCCATGTGG
>JAUEKV010079890.1:0-12463 GCA_031833985.1 Ancula gibbosa
TTATTATTATTATTATTATTATTATTATTATTATTATTATTATTATTACTATTATTATTATTATTACTATCTATTACTAGTATCATTATCATTATTATCTGTGAATGTTTTTGCCCGTCTCCAGTTGGTGGTGTGCCCATGCCCAGAGTGCAAAGGTCGTCCTCCATCGACAGCACCGGGACTCCTCCTGGCCGCACCCGCTCCATGTCCATGGAGGAAGCAGACATGCCCAGAGGCATCTACTCCATGAGTCCCCCCAAGTTCGGCTCTCCGACCAAGACCGGAGGTGAAGCCCTCTCAACCAGTCCCGCCAAGGGCTAAGCAGCTGATTACATTTCATTTGGGGTATCGCGGAATCAGTCTCCAATGGCATCATCATCTTGTTCACCTTTACCTCGCTTTGAAACGTTATTGTTCATTTATTTAGATATGTATAGTATACACCCACTGTTAATCGTGGGGTACTGTTATTTCATTATATTATATTATATTAGATAAAAAAGAAATTGTCTATGATAATATCTCCATTGATTTCCTGATGCAAATGAATTTATCGTGATCTATGTCAAAGGGATTGGTTTTACGTTTCAACATAATTTTTATGTAAGCTGATCAGAAAGCCTTTCCAGATGTTAATTTTGTTTTATTCGTCCAAATTTCTTTAGAATTCTTTTTCCCACACTACTGTCGGACGTAAACTACGTTTCAGCTCTCCCTGGCAGAGGGAGTAAATTATACAACACAATGTGATCTTAAATGAGCATGTATGGCATGCAATTAAAAGCAAAGAGTGTAAGCACAGTGTTTGAATGAGTTCTTTGTGAGGATGGTTGTTTTTGCCATCTGTTTAGTTATAGTTGCTGCTGTTTCATTATAAACTTGCGCATTTCCTCAAAGGCCATATAAGAGAGTCACATGTTTTGAGAATATTTTTTCTCCAAATCTTGACATTTTGTTTTCTCTATGGGATAGACTTATATGCTCAAATTTATATACCTTTTTATAGGTGAAGTATAAATAATAACAGATTTTTTCAAATTTATTAAAATAGTATTGAAATTTGCATAATTTTCGTCATAATATTAAATACATTGTGTTTTGCTTCAGTTTCTGTCAGCTTTGCTTAAGAAATATATATTTTGTTAAATCAAAAATAGGAAATATTTAAGAGTTATCATAAGATTTTATACAAAGTCAATGAGGATTATGACATTCCTGAAGTAAAGTGTTATGGCATAAATTCAATATGGTATTGGTGGAAGAATGTATGCAGCCAAACAACGTATGCAGCCAAATATTCTTCATATGGCTTTCATAATAATTCATCTACTTAAATGATATTAATCCTTACTGAAAAAAAAGGTTTTTAATCCTGCTGTTCCTTTGTCTTCAAGACCTAATATTATTGTTATTTAGCAATCAGTTTTCTTATTATTTTCTTGTCTCTTTTTTTCAATATTCAATGAAATATACTCTTTGGGAAAGAAAATGCATAATAGGCGTAATGAATAAATGATCTGATTATGAATTACCTTTGCGATGCAGATTCTTTGGCATTGAATAAATGAAATTGAATGTAAAATATTTATAGTTTAAAAGCAAAAGAAGAAACTGGCCCATTGCAGCCCAAATACACTAAGAAATATTTATTTTGTTTCTTCATCGTTGATTCGGTTTTTGACGTTGTCAAGGAAAACAATTATGTGACAGAACAGTTCTATGCACACATTGTACTATCTTCTAAGCTGGAGTGCTCTTAAAAAGTATACATCTGGTGCTTCTTTCAGAATTTTATTAAGACTCTGTTATGTTCTTATTCCCAATTGAACCCAACTGTTTATGCCATTAGTATTGTGTAGAGATTATTGGACTACGAAAGGATTATCATGATATACTATCCCATTTAAAAACATTTTTAATGGAGCTGTTTAAATAAATGACAATATATATAATTATAAATGGAACTTCTAATTTGTCTGACAAAAAGATGTCGATTTTCTCCATGATTCCACTTTAATAAGCCTAGCTGAATGAAAAGGCTCCTTGCAGTAAGATCCATAATTTGTCTAGAAATGGCGATGCATTATATTAGTTGATTTTCACTACTAGATTTTAAAATACTACTGTTGTTATACATATGATATAGAAACGAAATGTTACCTTGAGACGGACTTGTCAATGAATCTAATAATTTTGGCAAATACATGTACTTCTCTGCGTGCTTTTAACTTTATGATCCTAAAATTGATGTGCGGCAATATTATTTTGTCATGTAGAATTTCCCGTTCTCAGCTCAAGCCACTCCCAAAGCAATACAGTTTCATAATGCTCTTCCACCTCCTCTGCCATTCTGTCAAGTTCTTATTCATTTTCTCAGTTGTTTCTATCAAACCTTTAAAATACAAAAAAGCTCAGTAATTCAATGGTTTGGTTACTTTGGATTAAAATCTCTGTCTGTGTCTCTCTAACCTTCTGTCTATATTTCGGTCTGTCTGTCTATCTCTGTCTGTCTCTGTCTGTCTCTCCCCCTTTTTCTTCCGAAAAAAATAATTACTACAGATAGTTTAACACATTTTTCTTCTTTAAAAAAAGTAGAAAGATAATATTGAATTCCTCTATTGCATACATTTTATAATGCAAATGTTACTGTCATCAGACTAGATGCTTCTTTATCATATGCTTCGTATTATATGGATGCAGATATTTTTCCTTAGCATTTTGATGAAAAAATAAAGAAGGAAAATATTGTCTTGTTCTAAATTAGAAGTATTGCAGTGAAAATCAGCTTTCCGGTATCTATTGCCCATAGATGGGGAAAGATAAAATCAATTTTTTTGTTTAAGATGATTTCATCTTGGCGGTGCTTTATGGTGCGTCTGGTTAAAATGAAGCCAATGACTCTCTACCAGGCAATATCAATGTCGGGTGGCCCTGTTGCAGCCAATAGCGAAGTCTGGGGCCAACTGTTCCCAGTTTGGTAGTACCTAGGGGCAGGCAGTCAAGAAGCTAATCCTCTATAGGTGAATTTCTTTAAAATTTCAAGACATTGAAAAGATGTAACATTATCTTACATTTGAACCATAACAACTGTAAAATCCCTAATTTTCCCACTAATCTAATGTGAGTAGGTCTTATAAAGAATTCCCCTCATTGTGAATAATGCATTATAGTTATTATCTGCTGAAAGATAACACAATTGTTTCATATTCAGGATAATAATATTGCTTTATTTGTTCTGGCATTGATGTTCATTATACCTCCCTTATGCCCATTACCCCTAGTGCCTAGTAATTAGCTATACCATCTCTTTTTTAACCGTTCTAAATGATAGAGGGAATTGAGTGATAGATTCATAGATTTCATAATCATAATGCTTTGTTTATATATAATTATAACTTCTTCTCTCCTGGGCACTGTTCCGTTTTATTGTGTGGGCCATTATAATGTCTATTTCGTTTCAATGTCTGTATCGTAGCAATGTTTATGCCATTTAAGTGTCAATGCCGTTTCAAAGTCTATGCCCACGCTCATAATATTAACTGCAAGATTGGTTGAAAATAGAGGAATAAATGAAGGTACTGGTGTTCATTTGGATAATGTTAAATTTGAGAATGATATGTAATTATGTTATCTTTGACAAATGAATTATAATATGCATATATATATATTATTTGTCAAGATTTGTGACATTTGTGATGATAAAATAATTGTCGGTGATTTGATAGTAATGATAGGTTTATGATGTAGGCCTACCGGTACTTGTTTCATTTTTTATTATCTGTCGGTTTGTTACTCATTACGTACATGAGTCGAGCTCTTTTCTGAAAGGAGAATTACACCGTGTAAATGCTGATGTTAGTTATAGAAAAAGTTACTTAAATATCGACTGTTCTACTGATTTTTATGTTCTTTGTTTCCTTTTGCACCTTCCATTTTTGTTTGTATATCTTGTGAATTTTTAATGACTAATTTGATAGTCCAACACAAATGTAGTCTTTGGATAAATTCTCATTTTATTTAAAAAGCAAAACTTGCAGTTTATGAACTTGAATTTTTAAGATGCATGATTTATTTGGTTTTTTCTTAGAGGGATAGGAAATGGAAATAAGAATACATGTATGAATAACACTTCTGTTTTTTTTCTTTTTTAAATAATTTCTTTTGTCATATATTATAGTCTTCATAATCTAGTCTTGTTTACTGATATTGATTTTGCATCCCTTGAAAATTATTTCTTATATTTTCTGTAAGTTAGGATCTGTATTTCTTTTCATATGTGGTATTTATATTTCTTTATGTTCTTATATATATGTTGTTTGTGTGACATTATGTTCCCTGTTTACTGTCAATGTAGAATGGAATAATTGTCTTAATCATATAAAAATGTCATTTTACATTAGTTCACGATTGTATATCATTCCATGAAAATAGCTTCTTTTTGTTTTTTAAGTTTGTGTTTTCCGAGATGGAAACACGCTCGCAACAAATTTATACATGTATTACTCTTTTAACTGGGCAATTTGTTTGAGTCAAGCAGTTTGGTCTAGCAAATTTAGACATAAAACCCGGAACTTGATTCAAAGGTAAAGAAAAGATGCTGCCATCCTTGATACTTATATTTGCTCTTTACTTCACTGTTTATGTAAACACTCTAATAAGTTCTCTTCATGAATTTGATTTTGAGATTTTAAACTTTTTTGTCTTGTTTCATTTTTAGCTTAGTCCTCTCTTTGTAGATATGATTGAGAGACACTGTAGTCGATTTGTACTGACATTATATCGTATCAGTTGAAATGAATTTTATTTCTTTCAAACAATTAGCAATTACAATAATATTATATATATATGGATGATAAAGGGCTATGTCTATACACTCATTTACCATCCTTATATTTTTAATTTGTGGAAGGACTATATAATATATATATTAATATTTTCTTGAATAAAATATTTTGCATTGTTTTGAGAGTTTTTGTCTTGATTTCATCGATGTTATTAATGCTTATGTATGTTGTATGTAGAAAGTATGAGTGATCCTTTGAGATGACGACTATAATAAATAGCATTGTAATTGTATGTGCCATGAAACAGAAACAAAAACAAATTGAAAAAAAAAAATCAGATTGAAAAAACAGTTATTTATTTCAAAATTATAATTCAATCTTCACATTCTCATTAAGGTTATTCATTTGGGCATTTGTTTTTGTTGTCTCCCTTTGAGCATTGTCTAGATCGTGGCATTTTTTATCGGGTTAATTTGATGAGCAGCACAATGGACCCATCATCAAATGGTCGTGGGTTCGAATACTTCTGAAACCCTGTTCTGTGTAGTACCCTTGGGAAAGGCACTTGCCGAATTTGTCCTCACTTCACCCAGTTGCCAAGTGGGTACGGACACCAATACTCCTGGGAAAATAAATCCTGTGAGAAACTGGCGTATTCTTCAGGGGGTGTTCATTGATCACTCGTTCCACTTAGTGCCACAGAAACCGGGTATACGCATCAGCTCTTTAGGCCTCATGGGATTCACTGAAATTGGGATAATCGATAAAATCTAACTACCTTAGAAAAATCCTTTCTAATTTCTTAGGGCCGCATAGCACAAACTAATTATTCTGAGTTGTACAACGAGTAATAATATCATATCGCCGATGTCGTGTCTCCGGTTTTCGGTTCTCGGCGTAGGTTGAAGAGTCCAGCTTCTCGCCGGTGTGAGAACCAGCGGATAACTACATCCCCTGTTTAAATTTTCATATGGAAAAATGTAGATGTCGTTCTACTTCAAAGATAATCGTAGGCCTAATAATGCTTATTGATAGTCGAGACCGCTGGCCCAAATTGCTTAACATGCGTCAGACAAAAATTGTAATGGACTTCCTAAATGAAAAAATAAATTTGCATTATGCCCTTCTACTTGTCTCTAAGGTTCACTTTGGACAGTCATTTTCTCAGCTGTTATTGAGTAATGTGGCTTGACTTTTGGCATGCGAGCTAACATTATAAATCGGAACGAGTGATCACTGAACACACCTTGGAGTAAACGGAAGTTTCTCGCAGGTTTATTTTTCCAGAAGGATTGGTGCTGGTAACCACTTGTCACCTGGGTAAAGTGTGGGATAGAGAAACATGCCTTTCCAAGGGGCATAACGCCAGGGTGTTAGGAGTTATGCTCGAACCCGAGTCTTTTGATCCGAAGTCCAATGCGCTAACCGTTACACCAACGGCGCCACTTGTCTAACTATATACTTGAATAAATTAGCGTCCTCGCCGGGCCATGCAACAAGTTTGATACTTCCAGGAAGCATTGGACTCAATTGTAGACGTCATAATTACACACACCGAAATCGCCTTTTTATGGAACGGGTGTTCTTGTAACTACAAAACAGCTTTTATCAGAGAACTGTGCATACTGGAGCTAGAGGCCGCTCAATAATAATAGAAGATAAATAAATGAATATAATTGATTTAAAAAAAAAAGAATAAATAAATGAACAGTGATGAATATAATAATAATATAATATGAATATATACGATATAAATCAATAAATAAAGTATACCTAATACATTAATAAATATAAATTATGAGAAACATAAATAAATATTCATAGATGATTAATTCATGAATAAATAGCTAGAACATCAACGTCTTATTAAACAAGTAATGAATGAATAAATTAAAGAATTAAATATAAATAATAAAAAAACAAAACAATCTAAATAATAATATTATTCTACGTTAGAACAATAATACTAGATCTAATACTAATACTACACATAATAATATAACACTATTGAGAAGTAGAGCCGACGATGATATTCCAGATGACCCTTCACCCCGCAGATGATATAACATTATTATTCGTGTACACCCAAGATACAGCCTTGCCGTCTAGTATCGATCTAGCTGCCGTCTTCGTCGACCAGCGAAGGAAGATGTCGGGCCTCGTAAACCAATCATCTAAACTCTCTCTGTCACCCACGCACGCGCGTAAAATTGTGTGTATGCGTGTGACTGTGTGTATATATGCGCGTGTGCGTGTGTGTGTTGTTTGCGCGGAAGAGGGTGGTTGGCAGCAGTGAGTAGGCTACCCTGGGTAAACATTCAGATCTGGGCCTGCGATAGTCGAGTCGCGTAGAGGGAGTAGAATTAATGTCAACGTTCACACCCACCATCGCTTGGTGCGCGTGAAAGGAAAAAGTATGGAGAGGAAGAGGAACTCGGGAAACGCGCTAGGAGATGTTTTGAATAAGACTATGAGTTCTATGCTGGAACCCTTTCTGCTTTCTGGTCAAATTATGGGATATTGGTATAATAGTGTGTCTAGCTAACCGTCCATCTAGAAGCCATTAAAATATATCCACTAGAATATCCATCCATCAATTCATCTTTCCGTCGTTCCATACAATCACTTATCCATCCATCCATCCATCTAAACATTCGATCATCACTAAAGAATTCCTGGAACCCTTTCTGCTTTCTGGTCAAATTATGGGATATTGGTATAATAGTGTGTCTAGCTAACCGTCCATCTAGAAGCCATTAAAATATATCCACTAGAATATCCATCCATCAATTCATCTTTCCGTCGTTCCATACAATCACTTATCCATCCATCCATCCATCTAAACATTCGATCATCACTAAAGAATTCCACCCGTCCACCAATCCATCAATTGATTTCTTCATCAACCGTTCAACCAACTGATCCATCGCTCTATTTATCTATGGAACTACAAAAGTAAATTAAGGGGCGTGTCTTGTATCTGCCCATAATAAAAATGTATCTGTCTATCTCTCAATTGATATTTTTATATCTTGGCCTAGCTGCGCGGTCGAAGATTCATGAACATGCATCATAGTACCAACTCGTCTGTAGCAGGCACGTTCATGGCTGACAAGGCCAATGCGGGACAGACAGGTCCGATCGCACCGGTGACAGATAAAACCATGAAGGGGGTCAGTCTTTGTGGCTTGGCGGTTCTTCCCCTGGCTTCATTTTTCCTTGAGGACGGCTTGACAGGTGCTCTCGAAGAAGGAGCCGGTCTGGATGATTTTGGGACGCCAGGCATCGCGATCAACTGCCAAGGTCGTCAATTATCCATGCGTCGCGGATCTTCCATCCATCCACATATCTTCAAACAGTCCTTCTGACGTTTCTTCAGCGTTCCTCTGTTGTGATGTCCTGTTGATAGTTCGCCGTAGAAGACGGGATTGGGCAGCGATGATCTCCCATCCTAGATACGTATCATGTAGCTGCGTCTTCAGCAGCATGGCCTCGAAGCAGGAGACCATCGGTTTCTCTAGGACCTCCACGTTGGTGACGAAGTCACTCCAGCGAATTCCGAGAATGATGCGGAGATAGCGCTGATGGAAACGCTGATGGAAGCGCTGATGGAAGCGCTTGAGGAGTTCCAGTTGATAGCGGTATGTTACCCATGATTTGGAGCCATACAGAAGGTTGGGCATGTCGGTAGCATGCAGCACTATACACGCTGATCTTGGTGCCTATTTTCAGCTGTTTACTACTCCACACACGTTGGTACAGCCTGTCGAATTCACGGTTTGCCTTCGCCAGTCTATTGTCAAGATCATTGTTCCCCTTAGCATCAGAA
Source organism: Ancula gibbosa (assembly GCA_031833985.1). Classification (NCBI taxonomy): domain Eukaryota; kingdom Metazoa; phylum Mollusca; class Gastropoda; order Nudibranchia; family Goniodorididae; genus Ancula; species Ancula gibbosa. The sequence goes on from JAUEKV010079890.1 coordinate 8,614, forward strand.
GAAATGGTGCTCCCGAGGTAGGTGAACTGCTGTACAGTTTTCAGTCCAGTCTCGTCGATCCTATTAATAGAGGGCGGGCTACCTCCTGCGGCGCGTGTTTGTGGAGGACTTCGGTCTTTTTCAAGCTCACTTCTAGTCCAAAGATCTTGGCAGCCTCTGCGAAGCTAGATATCATGCCGCGCTGCAAGATTATCTCTGTGTGGGCTATAAGGACAGCATAATCTGCGAAGAGAAGGTCCCCCTATATATATGTATGTTTATTTCATATAATACGAGCATAATGAATCCAGCCATCTATCCTCCCATTCATTCTCAATCCATTAGTCCAACCACCCATCCAAAGTTCCATCCATGCATTCACCCATTCATCTATCCATCCTTCCAACTATCCATCCGTCTGCACATACATCCATCTTCCATCTATCAGTCCACCCATCCACCCCTCCATCAATCCATCCATCCATCCTTTTGCCCGTCCATCCATCCGTCCATCCATTCACCGATCCATCCACCCATCCACACTTCTATCCATCCAACTATCTATCTATCCACCAGTCCACCCTATCAAACCATCCGTTTTTCCATCGACCGATCCATCCATCTACCCAGCCATCCATCTTCCAATCATCATCCCACCCATCCCTCCGTCCTCCATCCACCCACCCATCCATCCGTATATCCATCCGCCCACCCGTGCATCCGTCTATCCATCCACGCACCCGTCCATCCCCCCGCCCACCATCCATCCCTTCATCTCTCCATCCTCCATTCATTAGTCTATCCATCCACTCCTAAACCTTCCATCCATCCATCCACCCACCCATCCATCCACCCACCCATCCACCCATCCATCCATCCATTTGCCCGTACGTCCGTCCTTCCGTCCGCTCGTCTTTCCTAGATCCGCCACATTATTATTATTCCCATAGCGTTAGTTCGAAATGCTTGTTCCTTGGAGTTGAGATAGTTGAGAATACGGAGCAAGATCGTGCTTCACTGTCACGGGGCTTCTATTTATCGCTAAGTCAACACAAAGGCGCACACATCGATAGCGCATGACTCTGGAGCTTGGCTATACTGCTAAACCGTACACCTAGACTAACGTGTTTTGTGGAGTATTTATATGGCTCCGTGTTTATATATCATACACTCCACAAGACGCGTAAGTCTAGGTTTACCTACGAGAGCCTGGATATATGATTGGAAGCGGTATTATTAATGTCTAGGTCTACGGCGATTAGCGGCCATTTTCTACTTCACAGTAATCACCGTGTAAGCCTTTTGGCTGCGGAAACCGACGGGAAACGACGGGAATCAACGAACTGCCCGGATTGGAAGCGATTGGATAGGATTGACTGGCGAATTAGCTAGCTGATTGGCAGCTAGATCTAGAATAATAAGAGACGATCTTTGCACGAAGCAGGCATAGCAAGCTAAGCTTGAGAACAATGCGCGATGCTGCATTAATTCCACCCAAGTCCAGAAGGTCTGAAAAGAAGACATCCGATGATTAAGCAGTTAGGGTGAATTGGATTCATGTGCGTTGGACCTAATTAGGTATTTTCGAGGTTGGGCTTTTTGCGCTTGACTTAAACAGCAAAGATGATACGTGATTTGGATACAAGGCCTATATATAAGTAATTCCTGTAAGTCTATGAGGCCCATAGAGCTGGTCCTTATCCCCAGTTTCTATGGCGCTAAGCGAAACGAGTGATCGATGAACACCCCCTGGAGAAGACGCCAGTTTCTCGCAGGTTTAATTTCCCAGCAGTGCTGGTACCCACTTGGCACCTGGGTGAAGAATGGGGTAGTGTGAAATGCCTTCCCAAGGGCATAACGTCGGGGTGGTAGAAGTCAGGCTCGAACCCGGTGTCTTTCGATCCGTAGTCCAAAGCGCTAACCGTTACACCACCGGCGCCACATATATTTATAGTAACATATTATCATAACTAGGCTCCTAAGTCTGTGGCATATGGCCTAGTCTAGGCATAAATGGGCGTGGCGTGGCATTGACCTCGAAATACATAATTGTAGTAGCTTGATCACGTGACCAATATTGAACATCGGGATACTTAATTATGATCGTTCCACGCGTCGTGGCACAAGGTCGTCCCGGAAGTGAATAAACTTTCTGCTGCTATTTCTTTCTTGTTCTCTTATGTAAGAGTTTTGGGGAAACACCCGTGTTTTTAGGCGAAATCCTAAGTCAGGACTAAAATGCCCGAGGTTTTGGGCAAATGCCCATGTTCCCAGTCAAGGCTGCTCCTAGAGCTATCCGGTCCATAGGACACACCTCATGGAGGGTAGAATGCCAGGACGCGCACAGCGACCACGCTACCTTGTAGCGTCCATGTAGCCGTGGATAAAAACTTGGACCGTAGCCAAAAGGCCGAGCAGCGAGTTCCATTGCAGGGCGTCTGAGGCTTACTTTTGGCCAGGATCCGTATATGAACAAGTAATGAACATAATTGATAATAATATCACCAGTACCATCATGTTTTGTTGCTAGGTCTCGTCATGAGACGTAAGTAAGTTTCTTCAAGGCCAGGAGACCTGTTATTTAGAAATGGTGTTTATCACCAATTTCTGTGGCGTGGAGCTGAACGAGTTAACACCCCCCTGGAGACCGATTTAGATGCCGTTCCGCACATATTTTACTTTCCGAGTTTGAAGGATGCTGGTACCCACTTGGAACCTGTGTGAATGCGAGAAAGAAGCGTTACATGTCTTTCCAAAAGGTACTACAACAGGTTGGTATTAGCGGGACTCGAACCCACGAAATTTGATCATGAGTCTAATGCACTAATTCCTTGGTCATCATATCGCCAACGTATTATGATATCCATGATTAAAGTTCAAATCTTATTATCCATGAATATATTTGGCATGCGCCATACTATTATGGTAGTTTTCGTTGGTTTTCAGGGCAACATCATTATCGTCGATTATGAATAATATACCTGGCTAGATAAAAAAATTGCAGCTATGAAATGGGTCAATCTATAAACCAATTGCTCGAAGTGAGAATCGAACCGTGATTTTCTCGAATGCCAGTCAGACGCACTTTTGCCTTGGCTAGAGGACCACTCTCTCACGCAACTACAAGTCAAAGATCATCGGCGGCCTCGAAAGACCGAATTTTGAGGACGAAGCAAAGCTGGAGTGCACCGTAGAGGATCAGTAGAACCTGAGCTGGTAATCAATGCTAAATAACACAAAGTAAGTAAGACATACAAAATATTGATAAGAACAATAAATATGAATGGGAAATGCAACATAATTATTGTTTGCTGTTAGTTTAATAAGATAATTCAAGAAACAGCAGTCGAACTTTAAAGACAACAAATTCTAGGCATGTAATTTGAATATCAAGGAGACATATTAATTCATTTAAAGAAAAGTTTACTTATAATAATATTGCTTAATATTTACAACATTATAATCTATGCTGAATGTAAAATTGCTTTTAAATGTTTAAATGCATCGACACAACCGATGAAGAGTTAATGCTTTTTGGTATCAATTTCAAATTCATTTTGAAGATACATTTACATTTACCTTATAAGAAAACAATAAATCAGTAAGAAACAAGATGCCAATATAGAGAGGTAGATTTGATTGTCAAACATGGCTCTACAATGATGAAACACTACTTTTGATAAACAGGAAACTCTTCGTTGCATTTAATTTAAAAGAATCCTTGTAATACGAGATTATATTGGTAGTTTCCCATTATAGTTTTCTCTGTCTGTCTGGCTGTCAGTCACTCTTTATCGCCCCCTCTCTCTCTCTCTCTCTCTCTCTCTCTCTCTCTCTCTCTCTCTCTCTCTCTCTCTCTCTCTCTCTCTCT
>JAUEKV010080999.1:0-12463 GCA_031833985.1 Ancula gibbosa
CTGGTATGCTCTAACATACTGACAAGATCCTCCACTGCCTTCAATGCTGGGTACCCAATTACAGCTGGGTGGACTGGTATGGAGTAGACACATTGATTTTGGTTTTATTTTCGCACTGACTTACTTTTACTTAAATGGTTCATCTTTTCTTCATTTATAGTAAATTGACATTTTTTCTCTTTTGACTATATTTTTATATTTGCTTTGCTGACCTCAAGAAAGAAAAAGCCATGAACGTTCCAGAAAATCTGATCAATATTTTCATGTATTAATGAAGAAATCACATTGGGATAATCTATTCCATAATGGTTGAAATTCACATGATGAATAATACAACCGATAGATACTGATGGATAAGTAAATCTTTCAAGGCCATGAGGCCCATATAACTGGTGCTTATTCCCAGTTTCTATGGCGCTTAGCGGAATTAGTGATCAATGAACACCCCCTGGAGAAGACGCCAATTTCTCAGCAGGTTTTACTTTCCCAGCAGTGTATTGGTGTTGGTACCCACTTGGCACCTGGGTGAAGTGTGGGATAGTGTAAAATGCATTTTCCAAGGGCATAACTCTGGGGTGGTAGAAGTCAGGCTCAAAACCCGGGTCTTTCGATCCAAAGTCCTCAGCGCTAACCATTACACCACAGGCGCCACTGATACTGATGGATTGATGGATAAATTTGTTGTCTCGTCTCGTTGTCCTTCCAGCCCAGCGCTGACTGCGCCCAACGCGGCCATCATCCGCAACGACCAGGAGAGCCTGGAGGAGTGCATGGTGTGCTCGGACCAGAAGCGCGACACGCTGTTTGGCGCCTGTGGCCACATCTGCACCTGCTCCCTGTGCTCCCCCCGCGTCAAGAAGTGTCTCATGTGCAAGGACCCTGTGCAGTCCAGAACCAAGGTAGGCAACTCTTTCTTTGTCTTTGCCCATCTATATCCCTCTAGATTTCATTTAGGGCCCTAGATATCAAATAAAAGATGAAGGGATAAAGAGTGCATTTATATAGCGCGCTTTTCACCAAGGTAGTCTCTGTCTCAAATCGCTTACAGTATATCTCCCCGAACAGGCCTGATAGGAGGGTATCTTACTCTGTGAATGGCGCTTTCTTCTAAGACCAGCTATGTAATAGTTCCCATTGAATGCTACAAGAAGAAAAAGACGCAGAAAGAAGGAAGAAAAAATTCAAGTGAATGTGCTGTTATTGTTGATGATGATGATGATGATGATGATGATGATGATGATGATGATGATGATGATGATGATGATGATGATAGTGATGACAAAGGAGAAAAAGAAGGAAAAAATAAAGGAATAATATGTGAATATGCCATAATAACAGTTTGTCACCGATATTGGCGTAATAAACTTCATCCAATATTCAAACTGTCCGCCTTATGTGCTGCCCTAGCATCAAGAGGATAAGGTGAAAGAAAGTGAATTTTCAGACTTGAAAACTCCTTTTCTCGCTCTTCTTATCCTTTCTTTTTTCATCCATTTCAGATTGAGGAATGCGTTGTCTGCTCAGACAAGAAGGCCTCTGTGTTGTTCAAGCCCTGCGGTCACATGTGTGCATGCGATGGTAAGTTTCTGGCTGGCTCTGTCACCCATCTGGCATTCGTCATTTACTTTGATACAGTAGGGATATTTATTCTCGGTGCTGATGACGTACTTGAATAATTCACATCACCCAAGAGCAACACTTTCTATTCCATGCTCTGATAATTATATCATCATGCAATTTATATGCCATTGATCTAGACATCTTCATAAGTAAATTCCTTCCAGGCCCTCAGGCTCATAGAGCTGGAGCTTATCCCCAGTTTCTGTGGCACCAAGCGGAATGAGTGATAAATGAACATCTCTTGGAGAAAACACCAGTTTCTCGCAGGTTTTATTTTCCCAGAAGTATCGGTGCTGGTACCCACTTGGCACTTGGGTGAAGTGAGGAAAAAAGCGTTAAGTGCCTTTCCCATGGGCACTACACAAAACTGGGTGTCAGAAGGATTTGAACCCACGACCATTTGATCATGAGTCTGACTACTGTGCCGCCAGAAATTTTGATACTACAACTCAACAATGTGAAGTAAAGAAACCAACAATTTATTGGAATTAACTCTCATCTATGGGGACTAAATGAGACAAAAACGTGATAATACTGAAATTCTGGTGTAGTTCCTTTCGCAAAAGCCTAAAGAGCTCAGAGTATTCCGATCCGCAAAAAGATTGTTTTAAATTAATGTATACACGCTTTCCTTTCCTCGTGTAGGTTGTGCCAATTTGATGAAGAAGTGTGTTCAGTGCCGTGCTTCCATAGAAAAGACAATCCCCTTCATTGTCTGTTGTGGCGGAACACGTAAGTACTGCCCGTTTCCCAGCGATGATTTAAATGTGTTAGCGAGTACATATCTATAAATATTTTTGAATGGAGTATGTATAAATATTTTTGAATGGAGTATGTATAAATATTTTTGAATGGATTGAGTGTCTATAAATATTTTTGAATGGATTGAGTGTCTATAAATATTTTTGAATGGAGCGAGTATCTTAAATGTTTTTGAATGGAGCGAGTGTCTATAAATATTTTTGAATGGAGCGAGTATCTTAAATGTTTTTGAATGGATTGAGTATCTATGAATATTTTTGAATGGAGGGAGTGTAAATACTAAGACTTGTGTATTTCCTCTCTTTATAAAAGCATAGATCTAATAGGCAAATGACTTTATTGTCATTCCGATTCCGTTCCCTCCAATAAAAGTATTGAGCACTATGAATGCAGCAGCAGGTTTTTTTCTCCTTTTTTAATGCTCTTGTTTCCTTTTTGTGTGTTCCTGAGATCACCGATCATGGTGTGCAGGGCTTTACTCTCAAATTAACTGACTAACCCTTTGTGTGCAGCTCCCCCCGAGCCCCAGAAGCCGGGCATCATGAACAACGGGTCCAGGGACGTCAGCAGGGACATCCAGAAGCTCCAACAGCAACTACAGGACATCAAGGACCAGGTGAGTGGCACGGCCAGCATTGCCGCTAAACCTAGACCTTAGTCAGACACGCCAACAACCATCCCACATTTTGCGGGACAGTCCCGCAATTCATATCTGCGTCTTACATGCATTTTCAAGTGTCCCACAAAATCTGAAAGTCCTTATAAACCCATTTTGAAATTTAATGCCATATATTTCAACAAAAGAGGCTAAAGTCATTCAAAAGAGGCTAAAAGTCATTCAAAAAAAAGCTGTATTTCATTTAAAAGAGGCAAAAGTCATTCAAAAGAGGCTAAATCATTCAAAAAAAGCACCATCGAGCATTTTATATGGATTATGGCCCTATATTAAGTTATCATTACTATTATTATTTACTATTATTAACTCGACCCCTCCCTCCGTCCCTCACTCCCTCCCTCCCTCCCTCCCTCCCTCCCTCCCTTCCTCCCTTTGCCAGACCTGCTGTCCTGTGTGCATGGACCGTCTGAAGAACATGATCTTCCTGTGTGGCCACGGAGCCTGCCAGCTGTGTGGAGATCGCCTCAACGAGTGCCCCATTTGCCGCAAGAGTGTGGAGAAGAGGATTCTGCTCTACTAGCCATTTACGTTGACTGCCCTTTAATATTTATACAAGCGGCATTTTAATTAGTTTAAAGGCAATATATATAAAACATGTATGAAATGCAATAGTCTTTTTGGCACACAGAGAAAGTATTTTATTTGGTACTGAGGAGGTACTTTATTTGTCACCAAGAAGGTACCTTATTTGGCACCAAGAAGGTACTTTATTTGGCTCAAAGAAGGTACTTTATTTGGCACCAAAAGGTACTCTATTTGTCTCCAAGAAGGTACTCTATATGTGACCAAGAAGGTACTCTATTTGTGACCAAGAAGGTACTCTATTTGGCACCAAGAAGGTACTTTATTTGGCTGAAAGAGATACTTTATTTGGCTAAAAAAAAGGTACTTTATTTGGCACCAAGAAGGTATTTTATTTGGCACCAAGAAGGTACCTTTTTCGTCACCAAGAAGGTACTTTATTTGGCTAAAAAAAGGTACTTTATTTGGCACCAAGAAAGTACTTTACCTGGCACCAAGAAGGTACCTTATTTGGCACCAAGAAGGTACTTTATTTAGCACCAAGAAGGTACTCCATATATCACCTTGGCGACTAGCCCTTCTCACCTGCTCATTTGTCCACTTGTACACATGTCTCTGTCCGTCTATTTCAACTATGTGTCTGACACAAGAGTGTAGAGACAACAGCTTCTGCATAGGCGTTTAACATAATATTAATGCTTACTGCTAGCTTCAGGGACGTTTTCCTTGGTCTTCTCCACAACTTTTTCATCGACAACTCCAAATTGATTTTATTAAATTATTTAATGATGCTTCAAAATTCACAAAACATAGCTGTCATGGCCTTCGCGTCATGTCTGACGATATTGTAACTGCTACGCCTGGGTATATTGGTAATAATACGGATGTATGGTTGCCCAGCCACACTCCCCTTCCCACAGATCTTGGCTTTTTCTACTTTATATCAGAGGAGTGACAATGTCAATACATCTGATGCAGAAGAAGCTGTTGGAGTTTTTGTACCAGAAGGGAATTTAGTAGGAACAATTTGATTAATAACTAACTAGTGTAGATCTAACCATATTGAATCTCTTACTCAATACCAAAGTCATGTTTGAATTTTTATTAAATGCTCATGTAGATTTATCTTCATTCTCAACATCACAGTCATCATCATCACTATCATCCCCACCATCACCATTATCGCCTTCCATCTGTATCAGTATGATTGGGCATGTAATAGTTGAGTTTTAATTACTCTTATGGCACTGGGACTTAATGATGTTAGGCTCCTGGACTCAAAATGGTTTGGAGGTAAAATTTGCAAGTAACTGGCGGCTTTTTCACCTAGGGGTGTTTGTTTATCATTCATTCCGCTCCATACCACAAAAAATGGGGATAAGCACCATCTGTCACCATCTGTATCTATGGGCCTCCAGGCCATGAAGGAACTTGGCTACTTATCTCAATATTTGTCTACTACCTGCCTGCATGTCCCGATTTTAAAACTTATTGAATGAATTTATTTGTCCTTTCTGCTTCCTTCAGCACTCACTAACTCACTCACTGTATCTCTCATCCTATCTGATGTCCAAATAAGGAAGACTTGATATTGAAAAGCCATCAGATCAAATTGAAGGCTGCAGTGCTGTTTGGCCATATGATTACGACTCATGAGCCAGTTTCTCACTCTTACTTCCAACTGTATATAACACTAATAACTGCCCTTTATTTTTATATGGTGGCGATACATTGGTCAAGTGCTTTGCGCTTTGGACTCCTGATCAAATGGTCTTGGGTTCGAATCCAGCTGACGCCTAGTTTTGTGTAATGCCCTTTGGAAAGGCATTTAAAGCTTTTTTCCTCACTTCACCCAGGTGCCAAGTGGGTACATGTACCAATGTTTAAATAAACTGCTGGGAAAGTAAAACCTGTGAGAAACCTGAGTCTTTTCCAGGGGGTGTTCATTGATCACTCATTATGCTTCGCACCACAGAAACTGGGGATAAGCACCAGCTCTATGGGCCTAATTGCCTTGAAGAAATTTACTTATTTTAATATGGCAGACACTGTTCAAGACAGCAGGTAGAGATGCATGTTGAAAGGTCTCCTTTAGTTTACCATTATTATTATCCTATGATTATCTGACACGGCGGAAGTTGGGAATTGTTTCTGTTTTAATCATCATTCATATTAATGACGTCAGTCATGTTTCATCTAACCTTTAACCATTTAAACATTCATTGGTTCTTCCTTTGTGCATTGCCCTAACACATTGATCCATTAGAAAGTTTTGGTGTGCTGTAGTTTGTGGTTAGGAATTGTGTTGTTTCATTTGTTTCTGTTTTGTTTTTAACTAGGAAACTTGCATGCATCTGTATTTGCTTTTATTTTTTCATGTGGTACATGTATTGACATTTTTTATTGTGAGAAATGATTCCTTCAGTTATGGTGGTTCATGTATCATATATTATAATTATATATTATTATGTCTGATGAATGAAAACAAACAAACACAGCATTAAACGGAAACAGGTCTCATAGTGTAAGAAGAAATTGAAGTTAAAGTTAGAGGCCTGCACCATTTTAAATTCTGTGATAAAGTTGACATTGATTGTTTTTGGACTGGCCTTCGGTATTTTGGAATTCACTTTCTTGAATGGGGTGGGGAGTGAAATGGGGAGGTAGGGAGTGAAATGGGGAGGTGGGGAGTGAAATGGGGAGACGGGGAAATGTAATGGGACACAGGAAAATGGAATGGGGAGATATGGGTTGAAAAAATGAAAGAGGGAGGTGGGGGAGTGAAAACATATGGAAATTAACTTCAAATGGTTCTTTAATACATTTCTTTAATAGTCCTCTTAATTTAGCAGGGGTTTTCAAACCATATGTCACACAAGAGGGGAGGTAGGGGAGTGAAATGGATAGAGGGGGAATGGAAAGCTTGTTCCTGATTAGCTTGTTCCTGATTATTGTTATCTGATTTGGTTTATGCTTGTTTCGACTTCGATGTTCTACGAAGTGAACAAAACCCGTATTTAGAAAAGTTGTGTCAATCATCTCTTGAATAATCATTGGTCATCCTGTTTGCACTGCCTACTGGTATGCATCTTATTTAAACTAGCATAATCTTAATATTGCATTATTTACATTTTTATAAATAATAATTTTTATTGTTATGTATCATTATCACTATTATCATTTATGTATAGATTCATTGATATAATAACATTAATAATTACCGGATTCTTGTCATGCCCATGAGTATGTGTCATGGAAATTAATGCTTAGTGATTCATTGTTCAAAGCTGCTGTTGCTCATTGGAAGGGTATTTAATGACGTATGGACATTTTATGACGTATGGAAACATTGGGGTATTTCATAACATACAGAAATAGTGGGGAATTTCATAACGTACAGAAATATTGGCCATTTTATGACGTATGGAAATATTGGACATTTCATAATGTATGGAAATATAGGCCATTTTATGACGTATGGAAATATTTGACATTTCATAACGTATGGAAATAAATAACTTCAAAAGGTTCTTTTAATGTTTTAATACATTTGTATAATACATAGTCCCCTCATATTTAATTGGGGTTTTCACACCATATGGAACTTGAGATCATTTAAAAAGGATATTTTGTAAATTCTTCGCATATTTTTCTTGTTTTGGAGAGGGGGCATTCTCAGTTAAAGCTTTTCCTAGTTTATGACAAGTGTAAAAATTGTACCTCTGTAGAAATGTTTGAAAGCATGTCATTATAGAAATATGTTTTAGTTAATTTATAAAGTTTGATAATATTATATTCATTGTAATCATAGTGCATGGGTGTGTGGAGTGAGCTTGAGTGTGTTTAAATTCTGAACTTTGTACATGTAGGCCTTTGCGCCTTTGAGTGGAGTAAATGGATTTAATTATAGGTGCTTTATCAAAAATATACAGGTACATGTACATGTACTTATTATTGACAGTTTAAAAGTTAAAACCTGCTGTTGTTGATTGGGTGGAAATTTAATTGCATTCTCTGTCTAATGCGATATTGAAAGATTATTTTAATTTTCTCCTCATGGAATCAATAGCTCGGTTGGTAGAGAGTCTGATTAGCGTTCAAGAGGTACCTGGTTTGATTCTGAAGATAACTGTATTTATGGCTCTCTTGTGTTCACCCAGCAGTGAGCAGCAGAAGGGTAGCCAAATCACTTCAGACTCTGCACAAGTTCAATGTGGCAAACTACCCCATTGTGCCCGCCAGTGTAATATGCCTACTAGTATAATCAGGATTCTATTCCTGTTGTCCCTACACTCCATAACGAGTAAGGGATTAACTTTTGGGATAGAACTCTTCTAATACATGTAGTTTATTAGTAATTTTATTAACTCCTTCAAAAACGTCTTTCAGTTCGGCTTTCATGAATGAATGAAATGATAAATTGTTATTAGACAAAATGTGAGTGCTATTATTACTACATGCTTCATTCGCTTATCATCGGAGAACTCATGATTTGAATTCTGAGAATTTCTTGTACCTTTAATTGTCACTATTGGGCAAATCAAACCCTTTTGCCACCATCAAAACTATACTGTACTGACTTTCACTAAAAGAAGGGAAGATGTACAAGGATTTGATTATTTTGCAATACTTTCCTCACATCTTGCCTCTTATGTATAATCGAATCAACCAATGTTTCAGTTTCAGCACTTACATTTTTAGAGAATCAAAATTGTTTTTGTATGAATTGAATAAATCTGTGGTGACAAGACGTGTAACTTTAACGTAGCCGAGCATCACCTTTCTCTCCATATATTGTGGCGTCTCTGCGTTCAACAAAACAATAGAATCTGCTGTTAATCGATGGAAAAGTGTCTGGCTGAAAGTAATGCCAGATAATGTTTAAAAAGATGCTCTTTTTATCCCCTGGCAGGGCACATCATTTTTAATTCCATCTCCATGGAAAGTATTTACATGTATTAACAGTCGGGTCCCTGAGACTCAACGCCAGACCACTGTCACTACTGACTGTAGTAAGTATTTGAACCTGGTTCCTTTCAGGTCCAACTGGTCTCGATCAAAATAAAAATTCCAGCTAGAAGAGCTTGAATAATTTGAAATGAAATTTCGAAATGCTGATGTGATTGATTGTTCTTTAATTGAACATTATAATAATTATTGTTGAAACTATGAAACTGAAACTGTGAAAGAAAGAGCAATTTCTGAATTTCGTGCTATGTATATTTTTATTATTATTACATTTCACATCTATACGGTACTAAACTTTGCTTTCTTGACCGTTTTCAATGTACATGATGATGTATGGTATTCTTCAATTAAATAAATATTGTACTTGTGGCTTCCATGAAAATGTCTTCAGAATTGTTCAAATTGAATTCAATTGACGCACTTGAGCTTGTATACAACATAATTTTGTAATAGTCAAAATATTCTCACAACAAAAATACATTGTATTGTACTGGTATTGTATTGTACTGGACCTTAAAATACTCCATTCAACTAGAAAGGAGAAAAGCATAAATACGTGAACAGTTTGTTGATATTTACTTTAAATGGCCACAAATCACTTTTCATATGAAAAGAATAAGATCTTTCCCCGGAATTTTCAAACAAGATACGTATGACCCTGTAAAAATTGTTGGCACAAGCTTAATCACAAACGCATGAATAGCCAATTTTGCTATCATTTTAACCATAAGTTACGATGACAAAATATTGAATATAAGTATAAGAAAAAATATATAAATAAATAATAATTTTTATACAGCGCAACTGCGCAACCAATTTAAAATTGCTATGGTGCATTTAAATTTTTAATTTGTTATTAATATCTTCCTGGGTAAACCTAATCTTTAGGGTGACTTGTAATAAAAACCTCATTTAGCCTCATACTCCATGTCGGTGGAAGAGGAAAGGTTAGAATTTATTCAGGTTACGTGCTGCCAGTGTACAATGAGATGGTTTTGACTTACTTTTAATGTACAGAAATAGGTTGCAGTACAGCAGAACGTTCTGTTCACCTCATGTTATAATACATTGAATTTAACAATATAAAAACGTGAAATGGAAATGCATGGGGAGGAAAAGGATTTTATTTAACCATCAACGTATGATATGGTTGTGATGTTTGTGAGGATGATGAGGATGATGATTATGAAGATAATGATTATGATCAGTACGGTACAATAGATTTATCTAGGTATGATAATATTTTACTGCAATCTTGATGAGCAACATGAGTATTTTTATAATTCTTTGTACAACAGAATGCATAAAAAATTCAACATAAGGAATTTATAACAGTTGATAACAGTTGTTGATGCCATTTTTCAAATTGGATGGAAGAAGTGATCCAAGGAGTTACTGTAAATTCAGCAACGTGAATAGAAGAATGTCTTTTATACAGAGAAATATCATGATGAACGGAGACAGCAATATCATATAATATGACAAAAATATATACGAGTATGCACCAAAGCAAAAGAAGAAAAATTTAGAACAAAATCAAAAGTTAAGCAAAAAGGAGCTCAAATGGAAAGCAACTCTGATTACTATGTTATGCATTGACCTTATGCAATTTTAGAATCATTATGCCAGCTGTAACAAGCTACCATTGGATGTTAAGATTGAATGCGATCGATATCAAAATCCAATTATCAATAACAATTTGTCAATATTTCTTTAGATATGGCACTTACTTACACACATGATAGAAATATTCATTAGAAAAGTCAACAAAATGTCAATGTTGGAAGAGCAAAAATTATCAAACTTACAAAATAACTTAAGAAGAAAATAGAAATGAGGGAACGATGTGTTTTTATATATTTATATCTATCTAGGGAAATAATTTTAAATGCATCAATGTAAAATTTATAATTATTTAATTTTAAAAGTAAAAATAATTTAAGAAAATTGATGTTTTAAATGCAATTCTCAAAGACAAAAAGATTTCGTATCATCGTTACATCACAACCAGTATCTTTCCATCAGAGCTAGAACCCACATGAGATAGTTTTACTTTGCTGTGATAACATGGAAATAAGGAGAAAGATGTTACACCTTGAAAAGATACAGAATCATTTATGAAGGAAGGGAAGAAGGTGGAAAAGGCGAAACAAAGAAAGAGGCAGTGACAGAATCTAGCTAACTTCCTTTGCCCAATATAATGTTATAAATGTCAAATGTTTTAATAATAATAATTTCAATGATAATTTGGGACAAAATAAAATAAAATAATTTTATTTATTTATTGATTGTGAAGAGTGAAGAAAATAGTAAAGGGAAAGAAGAGGAACTTTGAAAATAAACTGCAACATGATGTGATGACAGAAATAAACTGCAACATAATGTGATGACAGATATAAACTGCAACATAATGTGATGACAGATATTCATCCTGATTGTCCATGGAGTGTTTTCCTTTAGAGGGGAATTGAAAGGGAGGCGGGCGGGAGCGACACTGATCTCTTATTATAATAGCAACTTATCACCCATGTCATCCTTTGGAAGAGATATTGAGTATTTCAGTGTCTATATTCCATGCATTTACCATTCGAGGAAAAAGGATGTGTCATTTAGACACTGGCACTGACAAAATTCAACAATCTATAATGAATTGTATATTGCTATATTATATATGACGGAGCTATCGTTTCAAAATTAATGGAAATATTTATATACCACCAAAGTGACATGGGCTACACAGGAACAAGGTCGATTGAAACTTAATTTTCCCTCTCACTGGCTATAAAGAAGAGAAAGTTTTTGCTTTTGAAAAGCCCAAAGCAGAATTTACAATCAGCTGAAATTAATTAAGAGAATTTCCGTCACGGAGATAGCGCGGCCTGTTTCTGACGCCAGGGAGCAAAGCGTCTTCCTCGGAAGGTTCCCGTTCAGAGTCGGAATTGATTTGCCTGTCGGCCTGGAGCTGTTGGCGGTCGCGTTTGCTGATGTTGAGGATTCCACCCTGAAACGGACAAGAAGAATATATTTAGACGTTAAAACAACTTGCGTGTCTTGCGAAGTATAGATTATTATATAGAAACAATACTTTGACTTTGAAGAATGATATTGTGTACAGTGGTCTTTGGCTAAGAGGCCGATACCTAAGAGAACGATCCACTTTAGAGGCTGCTTTATCAGTGAAACAGAATTTTTCATCTTTATTTCACATGCCTAAAGAGGCCGCTCTAAAAGTATCAGTCCGTTTAAGAAGCCGATATTTTTGTGGAAGTTGCCTAGCCTACATGAAAACGAAATAATTTGTTTACATTTTAACAATCAGAAGAAAAAATATGATAAAAATAAGAAAGTTGAACTCTCCTATTGCTGTTTAAAGTAAAAAAGAATAGATCTGGGCCTACAACAGGTCACATCACTTTACATCATGTACAAGTACATTCACTTAGATGTCCATTTTTCTGATTACATGTATTTCTCTTTTGTACTAACATGTAAATTAGTCGACTAAGAGGCAGATATCTTTGTCACCCCAAACACCGACCTCTTAGCCAGAGACCACTGTATATAGAAACGATTCTTTGACTTTGAAGAATGATATTGTGTATAATAAATACCCCACAAGACATGTAAGTCTAAGTGTTCTTTAGTTCCTGCTGGTTGACTGATACAATTGCCGTCAAGTCAAAAGATAATTTGGGATTAGATTTAGTTCGCTAGTTTTTTTTTAATTTCAACATCATTTAAACTTCATGCTTATTTAGGTTTGAAAATGATATCATGTTTGTAAAAAAAAATAATGATATTTAATCATAAATATGGGAGTATTGTGGGAATCGGAAGAAAGAATGGTTAGAAGTCTTAAGACCTGGAGGTTACAAGTCGGTAGCAATGAATATGAAACATTCTCTTACCCTTTTC
>JAUEKV010083216.1:0-12423 GCA_031833985.1 Ancula gibbosa
CTCTCTCTCTCTCGCTCTCTCTCTCTCTCTCTCTCTCTCTCTCTCTCCCTCTCTCTCTCTCTCTCTCTCTCTCTCTCCCTAATATGACATATTAGATTGCATCTTTACTACCATAAATGATCGCCACGGGCCGTCTTGTTTATAAGTTGTTAGCAGAAATACTTAGTCTTTCCCCTTAAATTCTTCTATCTAGCATTAATTGTTTTATGAAGTATATTTCTCTTATTGAATTGGGTGTTACGAGGCAGTACAGTAATTGGTTCTGCTGTATGTGTTGCAATACTTTTGCATAACTATTACCAATCATAATTAGCCCACTTAGGTCTATATTAACTGTTAATCAATAATATAGTGAATCGATACACATGTTATTATACGTAATTATAAAATTAAGTTAGTCAATTGCATATATCTTTCTAAGTAGTATCATCTTTATAATATCAGAATGATAATCTTTATATTTAGTTTTTAACAACCAAACAGAGTTGTAAGGTCATCAAGTCCTCCCTGTTGATGACCATGCCAAATAGATATTCTCACTTTATTGAAAAGTCTGTTTGCAATGTTCTTTTATGGAACAACATATCTTTTAATATTAGGAATAGCCCTTCGCTAGAAGTCTTTAAAAAGAATCTCAAAACTGAACTGTTCAGAAAAGCTTTTAGCTAAACTACTTTTGTTTAATAACTGTTATATTCATTAAACATGTAAACTGTATTTCAAAATTAGCATACTCATTGATGTTTACATACTTTTATCCCCTATGTAAAATGATTATTGTTTTTATCTATGTATTCAATTTATATTTATATTTATAATTATCATTGTTAGGTAATATTATGAGGTAATGTGTGATTGCGTGCGAGAGATTTGTTCTGTGGAGCGACATCGAGCACTATGTAAAATGATTATTTTTTTAATCTATGTATTCAATTTATATTTATATTTATAATTATCACTGTTAGGTAATATTATGAGGTAATGTGTGATTGCGTGCGAGAGATTTGTTGTGTGAAGCGACACCGAGCACTACGGTGGATGAGCGCGACGAGGGTGCTCAATAAGTTTATTTATTTATTTATTTATTTTGTTTTTGTTTTGTCATCCCTGCCGAGGGATCTCAGGGAGTCAAAATCTGTAAATATTTTAAAGAAAAATCTGATTGTATCGGACTATCGGATTGTAATGACTTAAATTTAATCTCCATGAATTGTTATGTTTGTTTTTTATCGCTTTTGTAACGAAAATCTAATGTTATTATTATTATTATTATTATTATTATTTAAAAAAAAAAAAAGATTTTTGATTACTATTTTCTATACATGAAATTGAATTTGTACAGCGCCTAGAGCTTGCTCATTGAGTGGAGTAGAGCGCTATAAAAATGTTCATTATTATTATTATTATTATCCATCCCACAGATTACTGATTATGCACAAAGGAAGGGAAGCAGTGTGCAGGAAGTTGAGAAGTGGCTCAGCTCTACTCTAGCCTACGACACGGATTGAGGGATTGATAGATTGACACGTGTATAATAGTTCGGGACATTTCGTCACCTTAGTGTCGAATGTAACTGTCGCTTTTGGCATTTATATTTTTTAAATCGTAAAACCGGATATATTCTTTTATATATGTATACATTGATAGATTGACACGTGTATAATAGTTGGGACATTTCATCACCTTAGAGTCGAACGTAACCGTTGGCTTTAAGCGTATATAATTTTTAAATCGTAAAACCGGATATATTCTTTTATGTACATGTATGTATACATTCTTTTACTCATGACAATCTAATAAGATTTCCTTAAACCTGATTAATGTAATTCAACGTTCAACGTTAGATCTATCTCTCTCACCTTTATGGATAAAGAATATCTAAGGCAATATGACAATACCATTGTTTCCCCATATCCGTTTACGTAATGCAACGTATTATTATGTATGTTAATATAATGTAGGCCTAATGTATTTTAATGAATGCACATCATTCCATGGGCACATTTCTAGACGGGTATTTTTAATTAACATTTATGCAGAATATACTTAAACGATAATCAAAAGTTACTGATAGATAAATGAATCATTTATTTCTCTTCTGTACACATGTAAAATGATTGTAATACAGTAGAACTTCCGAATAAAAATCACACATTTTTCAAAGTCTATATGGGAGGTGGTCTTTATTTGGCTATTGGGAGGTTCCACTCGATAATAAATATGGAATATTGATTACAAGGACATGCAACTGACTCTTATTGAATTTGGTCGGCTAAATTTTTTACATCACTCTATTTTCCTTGTCATCCTCTCTAAAGCATATCAAGCCCTTAGGCCTGGTATTGTATTGTATTATATTATCACTCATGTTCTGAGATGATCACTCAAGTGAGGAGATTAGATAATCACTCATGTGTGGAGATTAGATCATCACTCATGTGAGGAGATTAGATCATCACTCATGTGAGGAGATTAGATTATCACTCATGTGTGGAGATTAGATCATTACTCATGTGAGGAGATTAGATCATCACTCATGTGAAGAGATTAGATTATCACTCATGTGTGGAGATTAGATGACCATTCAAGTGAGGAGATTAGATTATCACTCATGTGAGGAGATTAGATCATCACTCATGTGAAGAGATTAGATCATCACTCATGTGTGGAGATTAGATTATCACTCATGTGTGGAGATTTGATCATCACTCATGTGAGGTGATTAGATCATCACTCATGTGTGGAGATTAGATCATCACTCATGTATGGAGATTAGATCATCACTCATGTGTGGAGATTAGATCATCACTCATGTGAGGTGATTAGATCATCACTCATGTGTGGAGATTAGATCATCACTCATGTGTGGAGATTAGATCATCACTCATGTGAGGAGATTATCACTCATGCGTAGAAATCATCTCTCATGTGTGGAGATTAAATAATCACTCATGTGAGGAGATTAGATCATCACTCATGTGAGGTGATTAAATAATCACTCATGTGTGGAGATTAGATTATCACTCATGTGAGGAGATTAAATAATTACTCATATTACAATCTCTTTGAGATGCTGTTTCAAGTCAAATTGAATCAATCAGATATTCTTAAAGTTTGATTAAGTTGCATTACTCATGTTGATAGAAGAGTATTTTCTTTCGTGGCAAGGCGATTCGGTGCCGGTGCTGATGTCATGACCCGTCCGGAGTCCAGGATTTATTTTTTTATCTTATCTTTCTATTTGTCTCTTATCTGTCCAATAAGGGGTCTAATAAACTATTTCTATTTGTCTAACTATTTACTTTATGACAAAAAAGAAATCAAACAATTTAAAATTTAGTTCTCAACTAAAAGGACTTTAATATTTAGTTGAGGGCTAAATATTAATTTGTTTGATTCCATATATATCTTACTCTTAACTGTGGCTTCTATTTGCTATTTCATGACAAAAGGTAGCTCTGTTGATAGAAGAGCATCTTCATTTGTGGCAAGGCGATTCGGTGCTGGAGCTAAGGTCATGACAATTTAATAAGTCTTTCTCTTAATTCTGATTAATGTAATACAACGTTCATGTTATGATACCTCCCTTACCTTTTTGGATATAAATTATATTTTACCATGGTCATATAATAATACATAATATAATACAATACTTATATATCCCCTATATCCATTTTAAAAGGCTTTACAATTCAATAAGACTTTACATAACAACAACAACAAAACTCACAATGACATGATGCAATGATATAAAACGTAAGTACTTAATATTATATCATGGATGTGGTCGCACTTACATTTATTTGGTCAGTATTCCTCTGTATTTTCCATGATTGGATCAATAAAGTTTATCTTATCTTATCTTTTATTCTTATCGTATTCATGTGCATGTATTATGAAGTGGAGTAAATGATTGTTGTGAAGCAAAACTATGAATAACTCTTAAAATGATTGTAAATAATTAGATTATAATAAATGATTTCTTTATGGATGATTTACAATAATAAATGAAATGTTAAAATGAATAATTGTGTGTTTTTTTTTATATTGACTTTCCGACTTTAATGTGTAGAAATCTAAAGATGTTAAAAAAAAAGACAAAAAACCCCCGACAAAAAACAAAAAATTTCTTCTATAGTCTATAGCGCTGACAAAGCCACATACTATGTTCTCAGAGGCGCCATTTAGCCCCAGGTTGGAGCAAGGATAACACAGGAGAAGAAAACACCCAGACACACAAGCAAAGGAACACACATATATATACACACACACACACACACATAATATGATGTTTAAATGAAAAGCATGAAAGAAAATACAAAAATAAATTAAAGTTAAAGTCACTGAAAGTGCAATTGTTTTAATATTATAAAATTGTCGTTCTCCCGTCTCTGTTATAATTACATACATACTCGTTCTTTTTCCAGGAGACCACACCCAGACACACAAGCAAAGAAACACACACACACACACACACACACACACACACACACACATAATATGATGTTCAAATCAAAAGCATGAAAAAAAATGCAAAAATAAATTAAAGTGAAAGTCACTGAAAGTGCAATTGTTTTAATATTATAAAGTTGTCGTTCTCCCGTCTCTGTTATAATTACATACATACTCGTTTTCTCCAAAAGTGCAGTTAATTTCATAACCAATCATAATGTAAATGACTATATACATGTATACTTATTATAATAATGGTCAGAGCTCTTAACTAGAATTGAAACGATCTCAATCTGAAAGAAAATGTATCTATATTAGTAATACATGTAATATTACGCCTAGTATATAGACGTTATTTTAATTTAAGAAATATTCAAGGGAACATTGATTATTCAAGTATCATATGTCATAATCATAATATCATATATACAGTGTATATATAATATATATATATATATATATAATATATATATCATATATTATTCTATATTTCATTGTTGTATTGTTATAATATTAGTGGGCAGTACCTATTATAGTCGCCACGCTCCTCAAGTGAAATCAATTTCTGCACTTGAGGTGCCTTAGGAAACTGCTCCACTTCCAATCGCAGGACAAGATCCATGTGCCCATAACAAACAATATCAAGCAATCGCACAAACAGACACGTGGACACAACAAAAACTAACAATACCATCATCTAAAATCAATGCGCACCTCCACTCATTTTTCTCCTCTGCAACACGTGTTATATGGAATGGCCTAACACCTGAAACATTGGAGGCTAGAAACCTCGATTCATTCAAGACACACCTCACCAAGCATTACAAAAAAACACAAACAACCTGTATATTTGTCCCCACATCTTGGGGTTACTACAGTATCACGAAGAAGAAAAAGAAGATCCCTGGTACAAAGGTTATCCAGAGGGCGAAGCTGGTTAACATTCAATCATGCAATGCTCAAGGGCTCACAGCTCAGGTGGACAGGGAGTGTGTGGTATATCGGATGGTAAATTGGACGATCGTCTACTAAAGAGACTCCTTTATTGAGAGCTAGCATCGGCCAAATGGTCGCAAGGTGGACAACGGAAACGCTACAAGGACACTATGAACGTTCATTTGAAGCTCATTATCATATCATATCGCGCCAATCGTGGATCCAGTGTTAAGTTAACGTGTAGCCAGCACTCAAGTCTAAGTCATTGCATGTGGGTACAAGTTCACAATTGTTGAAAATGTGTTCCATGGTGTGCACTGACTTATGGGCTAGTCCCCACTTGAAAATTGAAGCTTGGAGCGCTGCAAAATTATAATGAATTATGCTGCCAAAGGTCGCACTGACGAATTTGTCACTAAAGAATCTGTTTTATGAAGCCAAGGTAGCTCGGCGGGGCGATTCAGTACCCTCGTATGCATGTAGGTCCTTGACTCTACCTGAGTTATGGATATTATCTCTCCTTCTCTTTGTACTTGTCTCATTCCTCTAACACTGGGGTCTAATAATCTGTATATTATGTTTGTCTAATATTATTACTTTATGATAACTAGTATGAGATGATACATTATGTAATCTAATGCCAGTCATTATGCCTATGGCGAACGTATCACTTCATCGACGAACATAAAAAAATTATCTAGATCTAGATTCTAGATCACCTTCATTATTTCATATCTAGGCGAGGATAATGAGTGAATATAATATATATTATCTGTCCAACTTCATTATTCTTCATGCCCTTTGAACCTGAGATAATGACACTTCTTGAACGCGACCCACCATTTCGACAGCTCTTCGTCATCCGTTCCCAACTCGCGTAGACTTTGAATTTTGGCCCTGGTCAAAGTATTGGTCGACACAGTCTTGGCCCACTCCTCTGCCTTCAGTTTCTTCTTCTCCAGCTCAGTCTTGGCGTGCTCTTCATCCTTCGTGGTGGCGGTGTTGGCAGCATTCTTCTCCTGTCGCCTTTTATCTTCCGACGGAGGCCTGGTCTGTCGGTGCAGGACCTCGACCTGACCCCTATGACCTTTGTCCTGTTCACTTTTGGAGTATCTGGACGCATCGGACGACCTCGGACGCAAAGCCCTGGCGGCCATTAGTATGACGTCATCACTTTTGCATTTGGGAGACCCACCATGATGACGCAACTCAAAAGCTTGACCTAAGCTAATGAGTCTCCTGATTGGTTTGGTTTTTAGGTTATTGTTAGTGTGAGTGTGAGATAAATTATGGCTAAAATGTTCATATTCTGATTGATTCTCTTTGACGTATTCAAGATAGCTAGTCAACGGTTTGCAGTCGATATGACCAGTCTTATCTTGATGCAACCGTTTCTTTTTATTATGAGTCAAGGTTGAGAGATCCTTTGGCTTCAATTTGGCATCTACCATATCGTCTACTGCGGTCGAGTCATTAGCGTTGTGAGTGACGTCATAATTTTCTGTGCCAGCTTCGTCGTTTGGATCATCGCCATTGATCTGAGTATCTGTTACTAAGATGGAGACTGCTGTTTGTTCCACAGCTGGATTATTATTATTATTATTATTCTCTTTCCCGTTCTCGAGTACAACCTTTGACGGCAGGGGATCAAACTCCCTGGCTATTCGTTCCAGTTTTGCCTTCAGCCTCTCGGCTTTTCTCTTGCTGGCGGGGTCCTCGATTTCAAGTCCTGCGTCTTTCAGCGCTCTCTCGTGACAGCAGAAAAAGCTTTTCCTGGGCAAGGCTTTTCGGAGCTCACACTTTGAGTATCTTCCTTGATAAATTGATGTAAATTGTTGGCTTCTAGATCTAGATCTACGCCTTTCGTCATAATTCTGAATGTCCGACGAAGAGTGGTTGAAGTCGTCTGGATGTGAACTCACATGACCGTGGCTATTGTTACCAATACTGATACTACTACTACTAATACACTGATCCGCTGCGTGTGGAATGTTGGGAAAAGAATGGTGATTGTTACTACTGACAGTGACAGGGACAGCCATGGACGTCGTTGTATTATTTACTCTAGCGATTTGCTCCTCAGTTGTCTTTAATTCCACGCCTAATCGGGTTAAGCTTCGCGGAGCCGATGCAGGCCGGGACAATTTGTGTTCCGCCGGGCCCAATCGAGAAGCTCTCGTTTGAGAGCAATCGGACGACAAATCTTCCTTCATCGCCGGGTATTGGTGATTATTTCTCCCACTACTCCCTCCAGTTCTGACAGACGTTTTGTTTTGGTGTTGTTTCCACGGTGTTGGCGTTTTAGGGTTCGTTGTAGAGCTGCCCGAGTTTTCACAGTTGCCTCCCCTTACCCTCTTCTTACTTTTCCGCGTGGTTGAGTACCGTGACGGTGAGCCGTCGTTTTCGGTTTCGATCTCGTCATACTCAGAGAGAACGTTGTTGCCGTCTGCCTGGCGTTGTAGTAGCTCGCGCTGTCGCCGGTTTTTGACGTGTTTAACGACGCTGGTATTGCGTGACTTAGCACCAGATCGATTAGCGGAGGGGCGAATAGTTTCGCCATAATTTTCCTGCTTTTGTTTTAGATCTTGCTTTTGCTTTTCAGTGTTTTCACCGCCGCTGATAGTTTGGTTGTTGTTGTTGTTATTATTATTGTTGTTGTTGTTGTTGGTGGTGGTGGTGGTAGTGGTGGGTATGGTTATAGTGATATTATTATTATTGTTGTTATTATTATTGTTATTATTATTGTTATTATTATTATTATTATTACGACTACCTATCTTCGCTGATTCGTTTTCGTTGAGGTCTTTGACTCGGCTCATTTCTTCTTCTGTTTGGGGTTTATCGATTGTCTCATGCTGCGAATCCTGGGTTTTTATGCTATCATTATTCTCATTCTCATCTCTGGTCACATGAGAATCATCGTTCACGTGAAAACCATCCGGACTCTTCTCATCTGCGGTCATATGACAAGCATCGTTGCGGCCCTCCACGCGAGCGGTATCTGTATCTGTAACTGTATCTGTATCTGCTATGATTATTGCCTCATTATTCTCGTCTGCAACTTTCTCATTATGTTCTGTCGTCGCCGCTGGTTCCTCCTTTGAAATACTACTAGACCTGGATCTAGCCAAATGCACTGTTAAAGTAAGCGTTTTGTCCATCCCTGCTCGGGAATCATCGGGACCATTTGTCTCTGAACA
Source organism: Ancula gibbosa (assembly GCA_031833985.1). Classification (NCBI taxonomy): domain Eukaryota; kingdom Metazoa; phylum Mollusca; class Gastropoda; order Nudibranchia; family Goniodorididae; genus Ancula; species Ancula gibbosa. The sequence goes on from JAUEKV010083216.1 coordinate 8,589, forward strand.
ACCGTCATTTTCTTTCACGGGATCATAAATCGAAAATTCACCCTTCAAATCGTCCGCCATTGAAGTAACTGTACAATTATTGGTACTGGTGTCTTTACTATTCATTTCTCTACCTGTAATAATATCATTATTTGCACCATTCAACTCATCACAAACGCTTATATTATTATTTACATGTAGATTCTGATCTATATCGAGTTGTTCTGTTGTAGATTTGTTTCCGGGATTAATTGATTTTTCCATGATTTTTCTTTAACTTTAACGTTTAATTCCACACCAGAAAATCTACGCCAATCCAAGCCAATAGCAACGGGAGTCGTTGTCAATAGCAGCGTGGGTCGTTGTCAATAGCAACGTGGATGTTGCCAATAGCAAAGCGAGTAGTCTCATAGTCGTTCCCTTCGCTTACCACCAAGGTCTTGACCTTATTAATTTGTTGTTTTCTCAACTTGATACCAACAGAGGTAAACACAGTGTTGGCAGTCAAAATCGACTTCAGCTGATCGGTTTTGTTCGTGTCGCCCGCCAATAAGAATGATTAATAATCCTCGATTCAAATTCCTTGCCTCAGTTTCTCCCTGCAATAATTTCCGATATTTCCGATATTTCTGATAGTTTCGATGTATCCGATAAGTTCGATATGTTCGATATATTCGACACTCAAACGATAAAACGGCAATGCTGTTCGTCGATACTTGCCTGTTTATAGTTTGCTGCTTGCGTATATCGATACGCCGATAGTTGCTTGTTTATTGTTTATTGTATGCAGCGTGCGTATATCGCGCGGCGATACTTGCTTGTTTATTATTTAATGTTTGCAACTTGCGTCTAGATCTAGATCTAGATCAAGAGATTTATGCATATCAATGGTTGTCACAAGCCATCAGCCTATTGGGGTTTGGGTTTGGGTTTGGGTTTGGGTTTGGGTTTGGGTTTGGGTTTGGGTTTGGGTTTGGTCGTTGGCTTGGCGTTCCATCCATGGTATGGGAGATGTATCTGATCGGAGTGACATTGATTTATTCGATTCTACGAGGCTCATAACATTTCTTCCCCGACCCCTTGGATCGATTTTCATGTCAAGCCAATTCGGCGATTCGAAACAGATGTTAAAAAAACACAAAACCAAACCAGATTTGAGTAAAAACAAGATTCACGACGTCAATATCGATATCGGAATCGCACATTTTTGGGGGATATTTTGAATAATGCATGCGCATGCACCAGAGACGTGTTCCATAGCGAAGCTTTTCCCGCTCCCTTCTGAGCGCTCGTCTAGCGGTTAGTTATTTTGAGAGTAAAGCCCCGCGCACCACGTGCGGTGATCTCAGCGGACAGAACCATATAGGCTAGCAGCGCTTTGTGGGTTCAAAATGGCGATGCGTCTTAGATTCAATGCTATTCGGGCAAATCGTATTCAACTGTAGGTATTCTTCCTCGAATGGTGTTTCAGCACATTATGGTAATTTGGCGAATTTTATGTCGACGAACGGGTGGAGCAACTGTAAATGGTATTCCAGTCAGTTTTGGCGAATAGCATTGAAGCTAATTAATTTTGTTTCTCTGCAAATGGTGTTTCGGCGAATGGTATTGAAGTCTATGGAATTGCAGCGAATGGAATTAAAGCCAATGATGTTTCGACTAATGGTATTGAATCCAATGATGTTTCGACGAATGATATTGAAGCCAATGATGTTTCGACGAATGGTATTGAAGCCAATGATGTTTCAACGAATGGTATTGAAGCCAATGATGTTTCGACGAATGGTATTGAAGCCAATGATGTTTCGACGAATGGTATCGAAGCCAATTGTGTTTCGATAAAAGGTATTGAAGCCAATAGTGTTTCGATGAATGCTATTTTTGCGAATAGTATTGAAGTGAATGGTGCTTCGTCGAATCCCTCCGATTGATGGCTGAGATAATCTATTCGTGTGAATGAGAATTTTTGTTGGTGTCGATGTTGTCTTTTGAATTCGACTCTGATGCTTCTTGATTGCAACTCAAATCCTGCCTTGTTATCTGGGGATGAGACAGATTGAATGGAGTGTGGAATAAAATTAATGGATGGGAAAAGTCTCTAAACATTTCCTGCAAAGGATGAATAAAGAATTACCTAATCTTATCTTTAAAATGTGATCACTACGGGTATATTTTGGAATGTACAATTTGGAATACCACTAATGTAATCTCTATTCCGTGAAATATGTTATTAAAAAGATGAAACATACACTAATATTATAATCATTACATTTTTACATGTATAATTAAAAATATGAAAAATTCATGAATGTAATCACTATATTTTGGATTATTAATGTAATTAATAATAATATGAAAAAAAGAAATCATGAATGAAATTATTATATTCTGAGTGAAAAGAACATTTTCTTGCTGATTAAACTTCTTTTATTACGTCAAATATCACGTAATAATATTAATATTGTACGGTTTTATAATTTCTTTTAATCGAGTATAAAACACCCTAAGACCAAATTATTGAGGCAATAATACGAAATCATTCTATCTTTTCCTTGTTGTCATTGCCTTGTACATCAAGGTATTGGGTTAAAATTTCGCACCAGTGTGCGTGTATCTGTCCTCCAAGAGTTCTTTTAAATTGAAATGGCTATTTCAGCGACGTCATCACGCTCTTTTAACTTTCAAGACGGCGGCGAATGAAAACAAAATGAATATAATGATGAGTGACGTCATACTCCATATAATACCATGGCCAAGTCGCAGCCCGGACCATATCCCGATCTAAATACAAATTATTTGGGAGATTCTTTAGGAAAGAATTGACGGTATGGTTGCGCCACTGTCGAAGAAATGAAGCACAGGAAGGTGACAGAATGGGAGACCCTTGATAAGACATTATTATGTGGGGTGATTCAGGATCTTCCGCGTCGTTCGCGCATGCGTGAGAGGGTGGATGTCGGACAGTTGAAGACTGACAAAAACTACAAGCTATGTGTATTTTTGGATCATGGTCTTTTTCCTAATTAAATGAAATTAAAAATGTCACAGACATTTACATCCTGTCTCAATAATTTTGACTTACATATTAACAAACCTCTTCTTCCTATTATAAAATCAACAATACATAATTTGTCCCACTAAAAGGCACAGATCCCTCAGAATAATTTTAACTATAATCTCCTGTAGCTCTTATAGGCGGTAAAGTTGTCGAGTGCTTAGCGCTTTGGACTCATGATCTTAATGGTCATGGGTTCGAAATTTTGTTGACACCCGGTTGTGTGTAGTACCCTTTGGGAAAGGCATTTAACGCTTTTTTACTCACTTCACCCAGGTGCCAAATGGGTACCAACACTACCAATTATACATATTGTACTGCTTGTAAAGTAAAACCTAGCGTCTTCTCCAGGGGTTGTTTATTGATAATTCGTTCCGCTTCGCCCCACAGCCAGTGAGGATAAGCACCAGTTATATGGGCCCCATGACATTAAAGGAATGTTTACGCCCTTTGTAACTATTTATCAAGAATGACGTTAATTGCCATTTCCTTCGTCCCCGATTAAAATTAAAAAAAAAAATATTTAAGAATAAATATTTTGGAATTTGCATACCATGACAGTAAGCCATTTTGTGCTAGGTGAAAAATTCTTGGTATTGATTACACCATTAAAAGTCTATTGTGATTTCTAACTCTTTCTAAATTTTGTTGTTCAGACTTAAAGAGTCGAAGTATTCAAAATAATTATAAGCGTATTCCTTTCTATGTCTCTGTCTGTCTGTCTGTCTGTCGATCTGTCTGTCTGTATGTATGTCTCTCTCCCTTTCTCTCTCTCTCTCTTTCTCTCTCTCTCTCTCTCTC
>JAUEKV010086540.1:1338-12398 GCA_031833985.1 Ancula gibbosa
GAGATAAGAAAGATAATGATTGAATCTGAGGCAAAAATAATTAAACATTTTTCTTTATGATAATTGATGTTTAACATGCCATTGAACTTTATTGTTCTTCGAATTATGGGTTTTGTATATTTCCAATCCCTCAGCTATATGACACAAAAGCTTTTTGCATTCGTCAACGGTGAATGTGCCAACGAGAGTCCTGACAACCCGATGTTCCAGGAAGTTCTTTTGCCCGGTCACCTTGTACAGATGGTTCTTAAGGTAGAAGCTGATGATAGAGCTTAATAATATTCATGAATAATGATAATGTGCATTTCTATGGTGTCACATCTGATCTCAAGGAAACTACAGTAAGCTCTGAGCACTTTGCAGTACATAAATTAGAGAAGAAAAACAAATGCATGACATTAAAGTTACAGACTGAAGAATACATTCAGCTTATACATGTAATGTAAAAAGATGGAGCTTTTAGCCTTGTTTTGAATCTGTCTCAACATCGTCATAAATGATGCAAAAGACCATTGAATACATCAAAGAGCTCAAGTTTTGTTAACGCAGCGTATTGGAATTGCTGTAATTTAAAAAGGAAACATGCGAAATTTTAATTTAAAAATAATAATAATCCATGTATTTATAGCGTCTATACAAATAAAATAAGCTATAAGCGCTTTACATTGCGAACAAAACAAAACATTGTATACATTGCAATATATTATACAAGACCAAGAATCCTTTAATATACAGATTGAAAATGAACAGAAACAAGGTTCTTGGATAATATTACAGCTAATAATATTTTTCATGAAAATGAGAATAGTTTGACCCTGACTTTACTTTCCACTTATTTGTTTAAATGTCCAATTCCAGGACACACAGAATCTTTAAGACTACCATAAAATGCTCCGATATAATTTTCTTTGAGGGGTTGAATAGAGAAAATCATCTATCTACCAGCCGAGCTGCTTTCAAGGGGGTAAAAAAATGCTTGTCTGGTTTCTTCTTTGATGTTTGTTGAATGTTTTTTTATTAATCTGAATATTAAAGGATTGGTGTTTTTGTTGTTTTTCATCTTTTTAATAGGAAAAACTAGAGCAGTGGCTGATTAGTGTCAAGCTGATCGTACAAAAGATTTACAAGAAGAAAGGACTGAGAGATGGGGTTTTAAGTAAGTCATCACAGTGCGTGTGTGCAAGCATTTGCTGTTCATGTTTTTATTTGCCGTATTCATTTCAAATTATCAATCCAATGAACAGAAACGAGGTTCTTGGATAGTATTACAGCTAAAGATTGAGCTGAACAATAATCCGATGATATGATGTAACATTTTGTGGAGATTTGGTTGAGGTCAGGTTTGAACATTGTCGGACAATCGAAGAATGATCGGAATGTAATGTATCCCGTTGGTTTGAGAGGGTTTTTTTTGTGGATACGGTGATTGTTTTTGTTCCTTTTGGGTTTTAATAAATAATATCATAAATATTGCATTTATATACATGGTTCGTACAGGTCGTTGAATATAGCGCATATCCACAATTGACATTACACTCTATGCACTTTTCAATAGTTTATTTCCCGGTAAAACAGGCCATTTTTATTTCCTTATCAATTCCATCTAGAGCATTCAAATCAATATGAGTGCTTTATAAAGCGCTCAATATTAACGTTCTGACATAATAATATCCAGCCCTGCCATCAGCCAGGTACTCGTATTACACCTGATTGGGGTAAGGAAAATGTGTAAATAGCTCTTCCTAGAGACTCAACGTAAGATGAAGGCGGTAAGGATTCGAAACCCGGTACCTATCGGTTGCGAGTCAACCGCTTAACCACTCAACCATGGCACCACAGTTTGTGTGTGTATTGTTTCTTTTAATTATCCAATTTATTCTCTTTTTGGAATACTACTCAATGGCCTAAACATATTTGTCTAATTCTTTGCGTTTTGTGCAATGAATAATTATTTACTTTGCTCTTCTATCAGTTTTAGCCAGAGATGGCATCCGCTGTGCCTCACCAGTGTCCCGAGCTATGGAATATTTGATCTCAACTGGTAATCTTATTTCAAGATCGGGGCTCGGCCTCATGCAGGTATTTATTGCATTGCGGTTTATGTTTCTTTTCTTTTTTTCTCTCTCTTTTTGCTTCTTTCTGTTAAGTATGTTTCTGGGCTGGCAGTGAGGAGGATGTTGGACTGGCAAGTCAGATGGTAATTCATTTTAGGCCAAGAGGCCCACAGAGCTGGTGCTTGTACCCGGTTTCTATGGCGCTTAACAGAACGAGTGATCAATGAACACCCCTGGAGAAGACGCCAGTTTCTCGAAGGTTTACTTTTCCAGCAGTGCTGGTACCCACTTGGCACTTGGGTGAAATGTGGGATAGTGTAAAATGCCTTTCGCAACAGCATAACACCGGGATGGTAGAAGTCAGGCTCGAATCAGGGTCTTTCGATCCGAAGTCTAAAGCGCTAACCGTTACGCCACTCAAGTTAGATATGTTACTGCAAATTAAATCGGTTAACCTAGACTGTCTCACACCGTTTGAAATCTGCCGACAACCCAGGGTCATTGTATGTATCAAGAAATATTAATGTTTCTAATTTTTATGATTTTTTGTCTTAGATATGATATTTTTGTTTGGCAGTCTTATATTTGATTCATCAAATGAAGGGGGACATTTAGAAATGTCTTTTAGCATAAGCATGTGTTCTAATAGCAACTTATTTTTATATAGCTCAAAATCCTCTTTGGAGTACTTTATGGCGCAAAGCTCTTCACAAGTCAATTTGTTAGAGAAAACAATCTTACAGTAACTTAAATATCAGAAGAAGGATTATAAATTTGCTTGTGAATTTCTATCTCCAGACACGGGGCTTTGCAGTAGTAGCAGATAAGCTGAATTTTTTGCGCTACATATCACACTTTAGAGCTGTCCATCGAGGTTCCTATTTCACAGAGATGAGGACGACGTCAGTGCGCAAACTTCTTCCTGAAGCCTGGGGTAATTACCATCAATGTTTTAACTCATTCCCGCCTAGAGTTATTTTATTCCTATATACGTTCTTAGATGGGACGTTTTATATGAAGCACCAATCTAGAATCGACCTACCATCCTATGTGCACGTATGTGAGTCATGGAAAAATGCCATAAATGATATAAATTATTGAATATTGAATTACCATTCTACGTGGCATTATTGTATTAGTAGTTGTAATCATGTCACGAATGAGGATGGATGCCCGTGAGATTGCTTGACGAACTTGTTTTTTTATGATGGCGCCGCTCAGTGGTGACACAGATTCGTGCTCTCGTTATTATTGATGAATTGATATGTTCCATTCTGTCTTTTACGCTTGTATTTATTATTTTGTTTTGTATCATGGCATGTAATCCAACGCAAATTTGCTATTAAGGATTAATAAAGTTGAGCTTAACTTATCTTATCCTATCTTCTCTAGGTTTCTTGTGTCCTGTACATACCCCTGATGGCACTCCCTGTGGCCTGTTAAACCACATGTCAATCGCCTGCAGAGTAAGACAAGCATTGTTTCTTTTCATTTTTTGCATAATATTATTTTCGTCTTCTTCATTGCCTTTGTTTTATGGTTTAATTAAAGTTTCTTCCCGCGTCAGACCGTTTTACAGTTACGTTTAGTTTATAAATACGAGCGGTATACATACCATACAATGCTTTCCTAAATTTTAATAGATCTACAGATCTGAGTTGGATTTTGTTATACATACCATACATTATGTCTATCTCTTCCTACCTTCCTTGTCTGACATAACATTATGTCTATCTATGCGATATTTATGTTAAATAGGTGGACGTTAATAAACAATGCATCACCAACTGCTTAGTGTTAGTTCATATCTATATGTTAATTCAATTGATCTAACTGTATTGTCTGAAATATCATAGGTTTATTGTTATCTTTTTTATTTTTAAGAATTAATCATATTATTTCTTTTTAACTCAGGTTGTCAACACAGAATTTCCGAGTGACAAATTGGTATCGGTGTTAATGGAAATAGGTGTCGTGCCGTTGTCTTCGCCCAATCCATTGCCGGCTGAAGACAGCTATACGGTCATGCTGGATGGGAAGATTATCGGCTCAGTCAGTGGTTGGAATGTGGAAAGCTTGGTATCTATGTTGAGGATTTTAAAAGTCAAGGGAGGAGGCGAGGTAATGATTTCTTTTGGTCGTTTTTATTTTTATTTTGTCTGTCTCGTCTTACCACATAACATTTATATCTATCTCTTCTGATCACATATCATTCTGCTTATCTGTACTTACCACTTAACATTATTTCTATCTCTCCTTACCACATAACATCATGTCTATATCTTCTTACCACTTAACATTATGTCTATCTCTTCTTACCTCATAACATTTTGTTTGACATAACATTTTGCCTGACATAACATTATGTCTGACATAACATTATGTCTATCTCTCCTTACCTCATAACTTTTCGTCTGACATATCATTCTATTTATCTCTTCTTACCCCATGACATTATGTCTATCTCTTCTTACCTCATAACATTATGTCTGACATAACATTTTGTCTATCTCTTATTATCAGATACCATTCTGCTTATCTCTTATTACCACAAATATCACTTTTCTCAGGTTCCCTCTCATTTGGAGATTTGCCTTGTGAAGAAGACCAAGGTGGCGAGCCAGTATCCAGGCCTCTACATATTCTCCACCCTGGCCCGCATGATGCGTCCGGTGATCAACATCAACGCCAATGCCGTCGAGATGATCGGCATCTTTGAGCAAGTCTATTTGGACATTGCCTTGAATAGCAAGGAGAGCTTTAGTGGGGTATGACTTTTTTTATTTTCTCCTCTGAATACTTTAGTTATTACAATGCATGAAAGTGAATCAAGTTCTTTCCAAGTCAATCGACCCATACTGTCGTCCGTAGGTAGAGCCTTAAATATCGGCTCAGTCTATTTGGACATTGCCTTGAATAGCAAGGAGAGCTTTAGTGGGGTAAGACTTTTTATCCTCCTCTCTTCTGAATACTTTAGTTTTTAATATATGAGTTTAACAGTTAGATAAAGGCATACATGTCTGTCATTGAACACCTTGACCAATCATCAAAAGGCGTGTGTCTGTGTACAGTGTGTGTTATTCCGTCAAGGTCATGCTACTAATAAAATTGGTGCTTAACCCTGAAAATATTAAGTTATATTACCTCAGTATTCTACGGATGATATCAGATTTTTTAGATTTTTTTAACGGCTTTGAATTAAATAATTATATGTCCATAAAATGCATATTATTATTTCCGAGAGGATTTGTAACGAATGGCATTTTTCATTTTATAGTTTGTTTTGCAGCCAAGACTCCCTACTAATTGTTTTTTATTTTTAACAATAGGTGACAACTCACGAAGAGCTGTGTGAGCAAAACATGCTAAGTGTATTAGCCAACATGACTCCATTTTCAGACTTCAACCAGAGTCCCAGGAACATGTACCAGTGTCAGGTATAACGTGGAGATATTGTGGTTGATATCACTGTTTTTTGTCGTTATTGAATAGAAATAATAATTTTTATTCTTTTTGCAAAGCATGCATTTTAACTAAATTAAAATGCATTATTCTCGAGGTGACAACTATAAGATGTTAATAAAATAAGGATAAATATATGAGTAACATGATTATGTTCCATTAAAAAGATATGGAAATGTGTTACAAATTTGTTATTGTGGTCTGTGACTCATCTTTATTTCTTCCCATGGGGCTATTGCAGACAGTACATGTTCAGGTTCAACATGTGGAATAGATACATTGAATAGATTGTTTTTTATCTAGTATTTAAAAAGTATTTCATGGTATTTTAAAAGAAATAATTCTATTTTATTTTAGAAAATGAGATAAACTTGCAAATTTACATAAGATTTGATCTAGTTCTGCTTAAAAAAAATGAAAATAATAATTTATGTTCCCAGAATGCAATAAAAATGAATACATGTGATTTCTTGTCAACAAAATATGAATAATATTATAATATATAATCATATTATGCAATTCAAATAGAAGCCACAGTTCAGAGTTTATTGAGTTTATTTTGATAAACTGTTTGATTCTCATATTATTCAACTGCTAATCTTTAAATTCGTCTTGCAGATGGGTAAGCAAACCATGGGCTTTCCGATGCAGGCATACGAGCACAGGGCTGATCACAAATTGTATCGCATCCAGACGCCTCAGAGCCCCCTCGTCCGTCCAAAAATATATGACAAATATCAGATGGATGAATACCCAGTTGGCACCAACACGATTGTGGCAGTCATCTCTTACACTGTGAGTCAAATATCAACTTGGGTTTGGTTGGCAATAGTCAGACAATCAGAAATAGTTTATTAGACCCCTTATTAGGCAGAGACCAGACAAATAGAAAGATAAGATGATAAAAAAATCCTGGACTTCAGCCGGGTCGAACCCCCTGCATCGGCACCGAATCGCCTTGCCATGAAAGAAGATGCGCTTCTATCAACTGAGCCACCTAGGCTTGGGTTTGGGTGGCAATTGCGGCCATTTTCATTGTCATCGTGTTGCTGCTGTTTTTTGCTCTTTATCTTTATTTAGTTGTGTCCATGATTCGTCTTTTTATAAGATAAAGTACACATTGTATGCTACACATGGAGTCGAGATAAACATAAGAATATGATTTGCCTTTGATATGCTTTTTTACCTTTAATATGCCTTTATACCTTTGGTATACTTTTATACCTTTGATCCTTGAACCAGGGGTATGACATGGAGGACGCTATGATCCTCAACAAGTCTTCCTATGAAAGGGGATTTGCGCATGGCTCTATCATAAAAAGTGAGGTGTGTATGAAATTTATCATTTTTGTTAATTATTTTCAGCACAATTATTGTTCAAATGTTGTAATTTTAAAGTTAGATATGTGGCAAGGTTTTTTGCTGATTGTTAATTACTTTTTTCTAAGATTTCTGTTTTTGGCAAAGTCTTCAAGAATGTTGTTTCTGTTAGTTGTGTTATGATTGATTTGAATATAGGATAGTAAAAGTGTACCATTCTGTTTTTCAAACCACTCTTGCTACACACTGTTGAGTTTATCTTCAAATTCTGAAGCTGCGACAGGATGGATTGGATTGGATTATATATTACTAGTGTTAAAACCGACATTACAACTTATGGCAGTAAATTTGTATGTTATTTCCATATGTTGTTTTCCATGCCAATGTTTAATTGTTTAAATGTCATCCGCTTCCTTCCTGGGCAGGTTGTTGATCTCACTAAGATGTCAAGGGAAGGCTCCCTGGTATTTGGTGAGTTATCTTTTTTCTCCCTTGAAATTATCTCAGAGTATAAAAGTAATTCTTTCAAGGCCATGGGGCCCATAGAGATGGTGCTTATCCCCAGCTCTATGGCGCTAAGCGGAACGAGTGATGAATGAACACTCCCTGGCTTTATATTCCTTCATAGGAAATTTGCTTTGGATTAAATGCCATGATACAAGACGAAATGATAAATACAGGCCTAAAAGACAGAATAGAACATATCAAATCATTAAAAATAACGAGAGCAAGAATCCGTGTCGCCACTAGGCAGCGCCATCTTAAATCTTTCGTCAAACTATCTCACGGGCATCCATCCTCATATGTAACATGATAACAACTACCAATGCACGTAATATGATAATTCTATTTACAATAATTAATATGATTTATGGCATTCATCTATGACTCACATACGTTGAGTGAAGAGTGCGATAGAGTTACTTTGGGTAGAATTTTTTTATATTTCTCATATTGCCTTTTGGTATAATGATTTTAATTATCTTAGTATACCCTGTACATCGACTTGTTGTGGTGAGCTATGGAATGGTCTTGATGAATGTGTGAAGAACTCTCTATCTCTTGAATCGTTTAGGAAGTCTCTTAAAACCCATCTCTTTAGGAAGGCATATTGTTTTAATTAGTCTCTTTGTTAAATGTTTAAAACTCACTTTAATTTCTAATTTTGACGTATATTCTTGTTATTGTGCTGCTCTTTGAGCTCTACGAGAAAATGCGCCATATAAATAAATATTATTATTATTTGTCTTGGCGTCTCCAGGCTGTGTCCCAAGTGAAAAGACTGGCTGTCTCGACGTTGATGGACTGCCGCCAGTAGGAGCGAGGATAAAGGATGGAGATCCCTATTATAGGTTTGAAAAATTGATTTTTTATTTGCTTTTAATTTTATTTCATCAGGGAGGATATCATTCTTGATTAATTATCTTTAAACAAACTCCTTAATTGAATAATGAATAATGCCTCTCATTTCTTTACCACCCATAGAATTAATTTCAGTATGATGAACCAATGTCTGCGTTTCAGCTACAAGTAAGAACACCAACACTGGGAAGGAGAGGGTGATAAAGATATGTTTTCCCCTATGAAGTAGTTCAAATTTGCATAAGTATGATGAACGATTGTCTGCGTTTCAGCTACAAGAACACCAACACTGGGGAAGGAGAGGGTGATAAAGATTTTTTATTCCCTTTGAAGTAGTACAAATTTGCATAAGTATGATGGACCAATGTCCATTAGCGTCCCGTTAGCTCAGTGGTAGGGCGCCTGACTTCAGAGTCAGAGGTTGCGGGTTCGATAACCAGTTTTGGGACAGAAATTTTTCGTGGCCGTCCCAGTCCACTCAGCTGTAATTGAGTACCCAGCATTGAAGGCAGTGGAGGATCTTGTCAGTATGTTAAGAGCATAACATATTATGCTCTATATGCTCCTTTTGGAGTTGAGATGGCACTTGAATGATCAGGCCTGCTGGGGGGAGATTTACAGTGTAAGCACTTTGAGCCTGAGTCTATCTCGGGGATAAAGCGTTATATAAATGCACTCTTTATCTTTTTATCTTGAATGTGTGCGTTTCAGCTACAAGAACACCAACACTGGGCAGGAGAAGGTGGTGAGGTACAAGGGCCAGGAAGAGGTGCACATCCTCCAGGTGAAGGTCATCGGAGACGAGGCTGGAGAGCAGGAGATGAAATGCGTGTGCTTTGTCCTCCGAATTCAGGTGAGTCGTGGGCAAGAACCGGTTCTCACAGTGCCCTAAATAGTATAGTAGTGTGAGGCGATATCAGAAATTTGGATTTCGATACGATACGATATTTTCCTCTAAAATGTTATTGATATTTTTCGATATGGTCAAATCATATCGATGTTATCGAAAATTCGATATTTATTTCGATATTATGCCCCCTACAGTCTTTTTTTGTCTGTTATTTTCACTTCGTTTCTTGTTTTTTTTGGTGCTTTTTGGGGGGAATATGGTTATTATGTTTGTTTACTTAGGTTTATTTTTATTCATTTAGATTTTCAAGTGAAACATTAAAAAAAAAATTATTTTTTAAAATTTGTTTAAATAATGGTAACATTTGAACAAAAATGACATTGTTTTTGTTCAATATCGAATTATTCGACATTTTTTTGATATGATACGATATTTATTTTCACATCGATATTTCGATTCGATATGTCCAACACTACTAAATAGTATTCTTATTCTTTGAAACACATGGCACTAGATGATTGTGTTCTTATTTAACAAATGTAATCGTTTATAACGTTGAAAACATCATATTTGTAGCTGTTGTGATGAATTACAGTCTTTGATATAACTTGTTATTTCTCATAATCCTAAAGCTAGCACTATTACCACAACCATCATCACTACTACTACCTCCACCACCACTATCACTTCCTCGACCAACGTTCAAAAAATAATTTAATTATACGTCCGCTAGATCTTATGCATTCGTAAGATTATTTACTCTTTTCATCATTTCAGAGAAACCCAACCATCGGTGATAAATTTTCCAGTCGTCATGGGCAGAAAGGAATTTGCAGGTAGAATCTTTTCTGATCTTGAACTTGCCCTAAGCTGTTACTAATATGTATGGCTTGATTTTATTATTAGGCTACCGAACATCCTATCACATGACTTATACATAAAAGGAACCTTCAGTCCACTAGCAGAAAGTCACATTGTATTAAGATTGTTGATCTTCGTCACAGAGAGAAAGAAGAAATTGAAAATTCTTAAAAGGGTCCTATACAGGTTTCCATGATGATTTTTCTCCAGATTTAATGTGGTGTGGTTATTATTAAACCCACCTCTTTGTATCATGACTGTATTGTTGCTGTTAATGTTAGTTATTATTTGTTATGTTTTGTGAAATTATCGTTTTAATTTTGTAATATTTTGCTCCTATAAAGCGCTTAGATCCTGTTTGTACGGGAAAGCGCTTTATAAATGCTATTTATTTTTTATTTTTTATATTTTTTTCTCAGTATGTTCTGGCCCGTTACGGACATGCCGTTCTCGGAAAGTGGATTAGTCCCCGACATCATCTTTAATCCTCATGGTTTTCCATCTCGTATGACCATAGGTAAGTAATATGAATGATATTTATTATAACCTTGGTTGAAAACCATTCAGATGATGCATAAAACGTAAATTTGTCGATATATACCTAGGGTTTATGGGTATGGAGAATGAAAACCATATTTGGTCCAAGACCCTATTAGAATCCTTATATGGTATTTTCTAGAGAAATATGGCGAAAGTTGCTTCTATAACTATTTTATATAAGATTAAGTCTCCTCGTATTAATCACATCTGTTGTTGCATTCACTGTTTACTTGAATGGATTTTCCCTAAGAGATTTGATTTGATTTTATTCTCAATTTTAAAGTTTATTACATTGACGTATTTGTTGAAATTCTATCAAATAAGATGTTGATTTGATTATCATCGAAGGAATGCCAAGTTCGTCTTACAATATTATCATCAAAATGCTCATTTGATTGCAGGAATGATGATTGAGAGCATGGCTGGGAAGGCTGGGGCGTTGCATGGCATGTACCTGGATGCGACGCCTTTCACCTTCTCTGAAGACCAACCAGCAATTGACTACTTTGGCCAAATGCTCACTGCAGGTAAAAGCCCGAGATAAACTCAGGCTCAAAGCGCTTTTCACGGTAAATCTCCCCCAGCAGGCCTGATCATTCAAGTACCATCTC
>JAUEKV010088759.1:0-18569 GCA_031833985.1 Ancula gibbosa
ATTCTGTAATAAGAAAGGGAATGGTCGAGAAAATGAAAAAGAAATAAACATCAAAATAGAAAAAAACTTTAACAAAATTTTAATTTCTTTTTAAACATGATTTAGTATATATTCTATCTGTGTATGTAGGTATAAGTATGTAGGTAAATAAATATGTAAGTATGTTTTTTGTATGTAGGTATGCATGTATGTATGTATGTATGAATGTGTGAGTGGATGTTTGTATGTATGTATGTATGAATATGTGTGTATATAGCCTACACGCATGTATGTGTGTAAGTATATAAACATACGTTCATGCACGCATGTACAAAGGTCTATGTTTGTATAAGGGAAATGCCTACATCATAAGTCAATACATGTACGTTTCCATGTACATGTACGTACAATAAGTCAATAAATATGTATGAGTTCATATTTTATGATTCGTGATTTTATCGTTCACACCTTCCATTGAGTCTTCCCCGAGGAGCGCCCCCTTTTAGTCACATGACCGTGCCAAGACCAAGTCCAGTCAGCACCCAAACTACGATCACAGATTCAACCCGATGAGACATGACCACAGGATTTCCAACCTGTCTGTACACGCAAAACCTCTTTTTAGTGTGTGAAAGCACAGGACTCTGATCAACCAATCTTGTAACGCTCTTATAGCAATAATATATACGAGATGATTCAGATATTGATAAATAGAGAAAATTATTTGTAACGAAGGGAATAGATAGAGAGAAATATTTCTAATTAATTATTGATAGAGATTTTTGCACTTTCTAAATTATTGCTCTTGTTTGTTTTTTGTTCAAACGACGTTTCCTTTTTTTTTCTTTCCTAGATACATTTATCCATGATATATTGCCCGATCAGGCAATATGATTTAGCCTAAATTAGTTCTCAAAATCTCTTAGTTGTTACACAGGGGTAGTAACTGAGTAATTAGTGAAATGTTGACAATGGGCGTTTCTTTTTTGCTTTAAAAAAATCTTTTTCAACAAGTAGATCTAGAAGAGTTTGTAAAGCTTGTTTAATATTTATTATAATCATGTTGAACTGAAAAGATACTCTTATTCAAATTTCAGTACTTGCTTCATATTAATGCTGATGAATTTCATAGGACAAATACCTTTCAATGGTATATCCACTATAATATACTTACAGATTTTCTCTGCGTTACTTGTTGACTAACATCAATCTGCCCTCGTAGTAAAATAAACTGTTAGTTTTGCCTAAAATCATGTTTAGTGATGTTGGTCTCTCACTAAACATTGGAAATCAAAGGAATATTTGAAGAAATCAATCTTCAGAACTTTTCATTTCTGGATTTTACTTTTACAATTTGCTGTACAGGCTAAATGTTAATGGAAGGAAACAAACAGTAAATGTTTTAATTCGAGTCAGTGCCCTTGTCTTTCGTATTTGTCAATATCCCTTCCACACACAATATACTGAAAATGGAATGATATCTTTCAATGCAAAAATGACTATGCTATGAATAAATTACAATTGATTTTCTAATTATTATTTTGTTACATAAAAATACTGTACCATAAGGAGAAGAACGACATCGTATTATATGCCCTTTTTGGAGTTTTGTACACATTTCTGAGTGAAAATTTATTTATAACTAAACTTAACAAAAATAATAATGGCAAAGCAAAACAAGGTGTTCATCTACAACAATTTATTCTACTGCTCATACGATGACATATGGGAGCCACATATGTGCATCGCTCACGTTATTTTAAAATTGTTTGGAGGGAGGGGGGAGGATGACGGAGGAAGACAGACGATGTGGTACTGACATTTTCTTCCTGAGAGTAAAAACAAATTCTATGAACAGTGGAGAGTATCAGAATTATATGTTTGTGTCGTTATCATTCTGTTTGTATTTACTGTTTACTTAAAATTATTTTTTTGATATTGGAATCAGTTATTTTTATAAATCTTTTTATCCTCCATAAAAATTACAAGCAGAAGAAGAAAAATAGCATGAGTATTATTAAAACATTATTCAAATCCTATTTATCTCACAGTGCTCAAACACAATATGAAATGCACTGCATATTAATTTCTCTTTCTGGTATTTTACCCATGAATTTTCTTTGGATCTGGTATTAAAATGGGAACTAGAATAGATGGATAGAGAAGTGATGTTTAAGAATCTATATAGCAGTTTCTTTTTTTTGTTTCAAGTGGGGGTTATTTTCTTTCCTCCGTTGAAAAAACTGTTGCTTTCTTGGGTAGGATATTGTACTGCTTTGTTGAATCCCAGTCATACACACTTTTTCTAAATATCCTGTCCAGCCATATGGCAAAATTGTGATTAATGATTCGTGAATGTTCACCCATACCAAATTTACTAGGCAAGTTGAGCCTTTTACATATCAAAAGTCATTGTTTAAGTCGTATACCTTTTTTTTCTGTTTCTATTCATTTTTGTTGTTTATATTATGAATAATAATTTGTTGTAGGAGTTAGAACTACATCAACAACCTTTTGTATAGAGGAGATAGAAAAACATCTTAAAGGATATTAAAAAACCGAAGAATGATAACAATGGTTTATATTATACCTATGTTTATACAATGCTCACGGAGAAAGTGATGTGAATAATTATTGAACAAGATTGGAAATTTTAAAAACTTTAAACATTTCATGCAATTTTATCCGAATATATTCTTTAATTTTATCAATATTTAATGGTTACGAGTTTTAAGACGATATGATACAAGTTTTTCACTTTGTCTGGTTGTGTTTCTTGTTTCTCTCAAACATTAAGTTGTTAAAGTTCGTTTCACCTATTATGCGTGATCGTTATTCTTGTTTTATCCCGTTTTAATTTACTCTTCATTGTATGAAATCCAATAATCCAAACAGAAGTTAACAGATTTACAGGAGTTTAGAAAGACCAGCAGTTTATTCTGCTTGAGTCTGGTTTGTCTATCGCTTTCTGTCTAAAGTTGATGTGCTTTAGTCAGAAACCCTAGAAGTTACATTCTTTGGATGGTATATTTATTAATATGACAAAGATACTATAAGAATTAAATTACAAAGGGTTTTTCTATCTTGTACTTAGTACTTCTGCTAGGTAAATGTATGAAGCATGGAAAATTCATAACATGGTCGTAGATTTTGTCAACAACAAATGGAAAAATCTTAAGACATTAAAGCGCATAGTTTCTCTAAAGTTTTGTCTACTCAACGATATGAGAGTAGGAACCAATAGAAGCTATTGAATTGGTCAATGCAATGTAAGATCTCATTTCTGTTCATTACTTGCTGATTCTTTATCTGACCATTGACATCAGTCAGTGTCTATTCTCACACCTTAGACCAAGAGATACGCTCTCAGAACAATGGACATTTCTTTATGTATGCAGAGGCTGAGTTCTCTGTTGGCTATTCAATATTAAATAAATACCACATGTTATCGATTTCCTCCACTGCAAGGCAATGATAATAATTGATAGGACCTATAATTCACATAATGATTGTGATGATGTTATTTTTTAATTAATTTTTTTTAATTAATGGGTTCCAATAAATAAGCTGTTATTTGAGCATTGATCCTAACCCTGAAGTAACTTCTCAACCAAGAGAGGGTATACTGTAATACCTTGTCTGATCACCGGTTATGCCCGAATGAAAAAGAAATTAGTACAAGACTGAGATTATTCTTTCAAGCTATTGTATATTACCGACCGAATTGACCAGAATTAGCTTTTAACACCCTGGCTGTTTGCCTAGCACTTTACAGTTTACAAAATACATGTATGCGGTACTTGGTATATTATACAATACATATAGTGAGATAAATCCACTTCTTTCTGTTAATCTATAAAAGACTGGTCGAGTACTGAGTCTTAATAATTATTAATATAGCAGAACGAGTCATTAGAAAACGTTGTGTACAGTGTATCATAGATCAAATATTCTAATTTGTTTTTGATCATTTGAGAGATTGCACATGCAAAATGTTAAAGACTGGATTCAAGACCCCTGAGATCACTGCTTATGGTGACTTCTTTTTTTTTTTTTACATTTAAAATTTTACAATTATATGTAAATTTAGAGGCCCATTTGATGCTTCTGTTACAAAAGAAGCATTCAGATAATGACGATAAGACTACCATCAAACTTCCTTTGATAAAAGTAGCAGGATACTGTAGAAATGTCAATTATTCATGCTGGAGTATATTTAGTGACAACATATTTGTGATCACTTAAGATGTATAACCTATATTAAGTCACAACAGAAAGTCAATTATCAGACACAGAATGCTATTATTGCGATGACAAGGTTTTACCTACTTGCGTCCATAGCTCTCTAGTCTTCCCAGCCAGTTTCAGTCTGTGTCTGGTAATTTGGCAAATCTGTTGCTGACAATTTCCTATCCATTTTTTGCCTCTGCTTTTTTATGCGACCTTTATTGTCACAAAGTTGTGCTGGAGGTATTTCAATGTAACCCTAAAGCATTTGATAATGTAAAATGTTGAAAATATTGGGTTTTTGGGGTCTGGAACAGTTTCTTCACTTTATTGAATCAAGACTTAATAAAAATAAGTGTTAGGAAGAAAGGAAATATTCATATGATCCATTTGAATTGCCATCGAATTCTCTTTACCCAGATGGGTCAATAATTGATTTAATTGATTGAATTAATTATATGTAATTTCATTTTTTCATCAAACATTCTTATATGATGAGAAATATTGATTGAATTTATTTGTAAGGAAATATTTAATGAATTATTTGTAAGCTTTCATGAAACAAGAATGTTTCAAATTAATATTTTAAACATTTCATCATAATTGGGATGCCTATAATAATTCTTTTTTTTTTTTCTTTTTCTTTTTTTTTTTGCTTTCATGTTTACTTCATTAAATTCATAACACATTCACAACACACATATTCATAAAGTAATGCGATGAGACAGGACGAGTTGCAAACCTAATTACACATCTTCTTTATTCTCATTTTCCTAAAAGACGATGGATCACAGACTGTTATCTACATGTACTATTTATTGACTAGCAGTGCTTTCTTGCCTGAGCTAACAGTGAGAAGGGAAAATATTGACAAACCATTCATGCCTCCTTTTCCTCCATCTATCTCCAAATCAATAATCGTCATTATAGGATGATTCTAGATTCAGTCAAAACTTTAAAAAAGATAAAACGTTCAGTAAGCAACAGCCGTTTGTTTCCTTGTTTATTTTTTGTTTTTTGTTGGGTTTTTTGTCGCATGACTAACTTGATTTATTCTCTCTTTCCCGAATTTAAAAATGTAGGCGTATATAAATCTTGTTTTACCTCTAGGGGTCAATTTTGTCAGTCTTTTTTTTCTATGAAACAGGAGGTTGTGGGTTGTCGATATTTTTTCTTTCTTCTTTTTTTTTTTGTGAGTCTCTTAAAGCTGCAGTTTGTGATCCTAGTCTATTTTCCCCACCATCCAGAATACGTAATTCATCATTGACTCTTCATTTTTGTTATTGTATTTGTTGAATACACATAAATGTACTTGCTCCCTTTGTTGTAAAAAAAAAATACTGAATGCTTCGAAGGTAATTTTCAAATTTTAACTAAATATGTTGGACGTAATGTAATGGTTTTCTTAGCTGCACCTTTTCAGTTACGTCCAAATCATGTCTTGTAAGTAGCTTTATATATAATTATGTATGGGCTATACCATACACGCTTTCAATTAATTTGGAAAATTGTGCAGAGTAGATTTTGTAAATAATTATTTATGTTGCCATACAATAGAAATTAGTTCATAAATCATCATGGTTATCTCATTTGTATGTTAAGTGTTTTATCCCTAGTTTGATTAATTTTTGTCACTGAATAGATAAAAATCCATAATTTAAGTAAATGATGAGATTCTAAATCTATTCACACATTAATTTGATCTGGGTTTTTTAAAGCATTTCATCTTATAACTGCTTAGCATTTTAAAAGCAGATTGAAGGTGATGGAAACCATTTGTACTTTTTCTCTTTTAACATGAAAACATTGATGATTATAACTGAGGTTTTTATTCTAAGTCTTAGATTTGGCTCTTTTCTATATTTTAATTAGGCAGTGTTGTGTATTTTATTCAGCTAGACCTTTCATTGACGCTTTCTCCACAGTCATTGTTTTATTTAGATTTTAATCCATTTTGCGCATAAGGATAATTATTTTGTTTTCATTATGACTTCAATGAATTTGCCTTGAAAGATTAGAAATGATCATTCATCTATCATTTAGTTCTGAAGCACAAGAATATGCTTTAGTTTGTTGAAGTTGGTGCATAGATAAGGTTTGTTCTATAGAAAATGAATGGCATGAAGCACAAGAAAAAAGCTTTTGTTTTTGTTTTTATGCATAGATTTTGTGTTTGGGTTTTTCTTGCTTGTTTGTTTCTTGGGTTTGTTTTCTTTATTCTAGGCATGAAAGAGAGAACTCTTAGTGGAACTGGCTGGGAAGACTAGAGACTGTGGGCGCACAATTTTGCTTGTCAGCGCAAATTTTAGCCCAGTTCTCTCTTTCATAGCTTACCTTGTGTTGTATCTTTCCTTTTTCTTTTCTTATCCCCTTCCAACAGCTTAACCCATTTGTGAAATATTTTTAATGGTCCCATGGACAGTTTCAATTCATAATTATCTGTGTTTGCTTGTTGCTAGGTCATTTTTCGATATCTCTTCCATTTTATCTCTGAAATCATGTAAAATGTATACTATGTAAACGAGGCATTTTACGCCTTCATCTCATGTATTCTTAAGTCTGTAGAATGATATCCCTTGTGATCCCTTATGTCCTCTCTACACCAAATTGATCGTAGTTTATTTCCTTTTACATTCTCAAAGATAATATGAATTTTATAATGTTGTTTTTCTTCAAAGTTTTTTCTTTTCATCGTTTTGATAATAGAGTTTTTCATTTTGTTGACGCCTTATATAATTAGATATATTCTGTATATGTACCAATATTAATTATGCTGTAATTTCAGATAAAGTAAAATGAAAACAACAACAAATTTTGGGTTTGTCAGCCAATTTCTTTTAGAAATATATGATAAGATACTAACTGTGACATTGTTGCTTAAAGATCATTGCATTTGTACCAAGGAATGGATATCTCAAAGTAAGGTGTATTTTCTGAGACTTTAAACCAAGCATTTTGCAGTCCTGCCATTGTTTTATGGGTTAGTTTGCATATAAACTGATTCCATCTTTTGCTGCTGCCATCATTATCTCCTTACTTTATTTTCTCTCGCAAATAATCTTAATTTGTTTTTGTTGATTTCTTTCATGCTCGAATGATTATTGTTACAATCATTTTAATTCTCACGGCTATCCTTTGAAAGGGGAATATTTCTACCATCTTCTATTTTGTTTCTATTGTGAGTCTGTTTGATTTTTAAATCTAATATAATCATTCTATTACATTTGAGAAGTAAACCAATTTGTTTCATGAACTCGTTCTTAATTGAAGGTTCATTTTCTCAAATCACCAACGAGATAGAAATTATCTTTTTTTATTTTATTCGACATACATTAATATCCCACGTTGTATGTATTGATGAGAGCTTGATTATCAATAAGCAAATAAAACCATATTCGCACTGCCTTCAAATTTTTGTTTCTCATTTTCTGTTGCTTTACCATTTACTCACTTTAAAGAAGTTGTGTTGTACCTGTTCCCTACCTGCGTTCTCAATTATTTTTTTTATTTCAATCGCACAACTTTTAAAACGCAAAATTTTCCTTCCTTTTTGTGAGATACATGTACTTTAGGATTATTATATTTTAATTATTTTTCTCTAAAAGAAGGCAATCGGGATGGGTTCGAAGCGATCGATAAAGCAGTCAGTTCAATTGATTTTCCCTCTTGTTTATATTTATAGTCTTTATCATAAAACTTGGCCATTAATGTCACCATCATCATCATCATCATCATCATCGTCTTCAAAACCATGAAAAAAATACTAATTTAATTCATTGAAATCTGTTGCTTGTATAAATAAGATTACTTTGTTTCATCAAGCGCCCTATTTTTCATTATCTTCCTATTCCTTAAAGTTTTCCTTGTAAAAGCTAGAATTTATTCTTGCTGGCAATTATCTTGGGTCAAATTTGCTCAGTTTTAACTCATAACATTGGGGAAATTTGTTTGCTACATATTGAATTAAGAGTTATACGTCAATTCTTTGTATTGAAGTACTGCGACCATGATAAAAAATTTACACTCACACGGTCGGCTTCAAGGGTTCCATGGATAGAATATAGACTATTCTAAATATTTCCAAGAAAAAACTGGCTAATATAAAAAAGAAAGATTTCAAAATACAATGCAGACATTTAGGAATAGGCATGATCCTTGATAGTAATCCTATTGACAAAATACATTGAAAAGAAGAAGCTTATCCACAGACGACTAATAATAATCTATGAATTCATTCACAAATCGAACCAAAAAAAAAATGTTGAAAATATTGTGTTATTTTTAAAACAACAAATACACATTTATAGAGTATGGGTGAGGATATAGCATAATAATAATATTAATACATGTAATAATAATAATAACAATACATATCATAATAATAATGATAAAAATAAAATAATACAAATAATAATGATGATAGTATTGATAATAATAATCATAATCGTAATACATGTTAGTTATGATAATAATAATAATAATAATGATCATTTTAATAATATTGATATTAATAATAATAATAGTAAAAATGATAATTATAATACACATGTAATAATAATATAGAAGGGTAGTCTGTGATTCCATGTGAAAGATAAAAAATAATACTGGAAAACAAAGGAAGGAAGAGAGCGACTTATGGAGCTGCTTGGTGAACAGAGTTTGTGCCATTGAATCCCCGTGATGCTCTATTTGGCCTCCATTTCCCGCAACAACGATCATTGTCCAATTTTTATACCTGACTTGGGTTTGCGTCTAATTGTTTCTCTGTTAATCTTTATCTTCGTTTTTCTTTTTTTTTTTGCCTTTGAAAATGACTTGTTCGGAACTCATGTCCCTCAAATTCAAAACTTGTTGTTTTTGTTGTTATATATAATGATAACAATAATTTTAACAATGATTATAAGTATGAATGAATTTTTAAAAACATAGCAAAGGCAATTAATTTTGCTATTGTTACTAATGCTGTTTCTGAAAAAGAAGAAGATGATGATGTAAGCTATCATTTTGATGAATTCAGTCACAATGTTGAAAGTCCTGAAGTTTTAAAAAATGCATCACTTCATGGTAAGAAGAATGTATGAATGACAAATCATTATTTCTGATCTATTAAGCAGGTTTAGGCCAAATTAAAGGTTGTATTTTGTAACAACTAAAGAAAGTTACCAAGAAGTTGAAGGTTTCATCACAAACGGCCTGCTACGCATGTTATCATTGGTATTTTATGCATGTATTATCGTCATCATCATCAATTTCTTGTCATCTTTTTTGTTTTAATTGTTTCTATTTTTAGTTTTGTTTGCATTGTTGATATAGCTTCAATTGTCAACAATGTAAACATCAGTCCACTGGGCGTATATGACTTTAGTGAAAAGCATCTCTCAATACCTTGATTCTTTTGTGTAGCATATTTTTAAACTCTGGTTATTGTGCATAGCTGGCTATCATCCTGTTAAAAGAAATCTTTTCTCCCATTTCTCTCTCTTTTACTGTTGCTGATGAAATGTTTTTTCTTCATTAATTCTACAAAAAAATAAGAACATTCATGTTTACTATGGATTGGCTCATGATAATCTCCTTCAAACAAACTCTGGACCATCATCTTCATCACAATCATAAAGATCATGATTAGGTTATAATGCTAAATGGTCTAAGGCTGCCTCTTTTAATGTCTTATGTTATTATTGTTGTTGTTGTTGCCATCATTATATTAAAAGCATTATGATGAAGATATCATGGAATTAGTTTTTGGATGGGAAAATCGCTAAAAATGAATAGTATGCTTACATGCTGGTGTATTCAGTTTCTGTATCTGTATCTGTATCTTTACGTTGTAGAATCCCTACTGGACTTTAACACAACGGGAGTGAGAGTTTAAAGCTTAAGCTTTTTAAAGAAAGGAAAAACTTCTCATCTTCGACATGAATGGTCCTTTTATGTGGAAGCTGTTCCAAAATTGTCATAATTTTTATTGTTTACCGCCTGATTGTTTTAAATTTATATTATATACACTAGATACTTGGCCTATAGCTTTTATAATATAATTATATCTTTACGAATTTAATGAAGAAAAATAGTCACATATACAAAAAGACAGAGACAGTTAGTCATTTACAAGGTAATTGGGTCTCCTGCCTTGATTTTTTTGTATAAATTTAGTTTATGAACTAGATTTTGCTGTCAAGATATACATGTACACTGTCTATCTCTTACCCTCCTATGTATGCCTACTTTTAATTTGTTTAAAA
Organism: Ancula gibbosa; assembly: GCA_031833985.1. Lineage (NCBI taxonomy): Eukaryota > Metazoa > Mollusca > Gastropoda > Nudibranchia > Goniodorididae > Ancula > Ancula gibbosa. The sequence goes on from JAUEKV010088759.1 coordinate 10,452, forward strand.
TGTGTTTTGTAACGTACTTTCATTAAACATGTCTTGTTTCAGTCTTTCACCAATCCTCTCTCATATGATTGATTCTATGATCTTGTGTGATTCCATCAACTCTTTGATTAAATGATTTGCATTCCGGAGATTTGATTTGATTTTATATCTGTCCGGAATGCTTTTATTCATTATGTTTCGCATTATCAATTTTTTTGTCAGTTTAGATCCTCTCGATGACTTCCCTACCTGTCACATTTATTCATTTCAATAACCGTCAAAGTATGATGCTATTGCTGTTATTATTTATTACTTGTAATTTTTTTTTTTAAATATAAATTACCCTTAGCATTCCATCCAAACATTATGGAAGAAAATTGCAACAAGAAATGCGGTTTACAAAAATGTAGGGAAAAGTAAATCTTCAGTCTTGAAAATTTGGACTTAAATTATGAAGACGAGATTAGACAATTAATTTTGGAGAAACATTTTCAGAACTCACTTTTTAAATTTACAATCAACCTTGCTAGAGCATGTACCGATTCTCTTAGATACGACAGCCTTTTACCATACATTGTTTGGAATGCAAAGAGTAAAAAAAAATGATCTTTTTTTATATTGGTGCTTATTTCTGCTTCTTTTTTTTTTCCCTCACCTCTGTCCTCATTTATCATCATGGTTGTCTTTTGTTTGAATTCTATATCATTATTTGATCTATCATCCTTTCAAACTCATGAATCATGGTGATTGTAATTACAAGTAGATCTATTGTGACAATGCTTATTTCTATTATTATTATTATGCTAATTTCCATCGATAAGGCCTCCATATTTAATGTTTGGATTTTTTCTTTTATAAAAAGAAGAGGCCTACTTGCTTACATGGTCAGTTTCGGGTTGTTCTTATCTTTTCATCTTGTTATTGAACTGGTTACAGGTACACTAATCACCGAGAATCATTTCAGGTTCATGAGTCTTGAGGAAAAATATTAGCTTATCATTTACTTGTTTCAATTTATAATTCAAAGAAAAGGCATACATTTTGTTGTAGATGCTATTGTTATCTAATATCATGTTATTGTTGTTGTTTTTGTTGCTGATTAGGATGCTTTTGTTTAGATGTAGAAGGGGAACATGTACTTGCCTTTTGTTGGCATTTTCTTGATCAAATTTCTTTGGTGGAGAATTATGTTTGGCTTATAGAAAGTGATTTGCCTGTCTGCTATTGTGAATTCTAGGCACACACAATCTTTATCAATTGTTTTATTGTTGTTTTGTTTTTAGAGGTTGTGAAGTGATATGCACTAACGAATTAGTTGGAGGTTGTTTATTGTTTGTTTTTTGGGGAGGGGGATTTTTTTCCTTTTTACGCTCTACATGTATTTGAAAGAATAAAAGATTATGGATTTGATTTTATAAAAAATGTAAATTAAATTTTTATTCTTTTCTTCTTTTTAAATGATATCTAATTATCTATAATCATTATTGGTTATCTTTTCCTTCTGTTTCAAACCTAACTTGCTGAAATTCAATACAATTTAATCTTACTTACTTTGTTTCCTTTCAATTGTTTTGATTGTGTGATCTAATCAATCCAATTATTTGTTTGAGCTGTTCGGTATTTTGTTAGCTGTTGGACATTTGGCTTATTCAACTTATATGCTGTCTGCATTGTGTGTAAGTGTAAGCAATTTTGGTATATTTTGTTAAGGTTTGGTTTCGTTGATTTTTGTTCTTTATGTGGTGATGATGAAATAAATCATTCAATTTTTGTGTCCTTGAACCAATCTGTTTCATCCCATTTACTTCCTGATTTACGTATTTCATGTGCTGACAATTAGTATTGTAGTGAAAATATCATTTTCTTTTTCGCCTATTACTATTATTACATCTTGTGAGTGTTTTCTTCATGTGGGAAATGAAAGCAGAAAAACAGAGGTAACCTTAGTTAACCTTTCCGCTATCAATTTTCTGATTGTTAATGCAGTCCAAGTGTGAATTAATTTGAATGATTTGATTTTATCTTTAGCATTGACTATTTTGTTAAAATATTAAGATTTATTGTTACAGTAATGTAATTTATATTGTATGTCACCCAAGCTTATCATTTATTATTATCAGTCAATATCCCATCCTGCAATCATCGTAAAAATGGCATTCATTTGGACTCTGGACCATGTGAAATTATAAATATTATTATACTCTCCACTCAATGCTTCTCTCTCTCTCTACTTTTACTTTCTTTTCCCTTCCCTTCCCTCTGTTTTATTTTGTTATTTTTTTAGTATTCGTCATAATTTTTCTTCTTATTTTTTTTATAATTGGTGGACTGACTTTTTTACTCTTTTCTCCTCATATATTATTGTCGATCATTGCCAATATTATGTTGCATTATTAAGATAGTATTTAAATTGATTTTGAAGTTTGTGAGTTTATTTTTTGTTTATTGTTTTTCCCTGTGCATTCATTTCACATGTATTGTTATTATTATTAATATTATTATTAAGATAGTGTATTATTATTGTTATCACTTTATTATTATTAGTTACTCTGGAACATTATTATCATTTGACTTATGCCTTTTTACGTGCTGTACAAACATGCGTAATCATTCTTTGTTATTGATAATAAACATTTGAAAAAGGAGAAATCTGCATGTGCCAAGTAATTCTTTTGTCCATTTATTTATTCCAAGCCCTTTTAAGTTTCCTCCTCCCCAATAAGACTAAGAGTGATTCACCAATATACACATTTACATGTATTGAAACAAACAAAATACAATGTACCTATTTTTAGACCATTGGGAAAGTAAAGAAGTGGGGAAATGATTTGTTGATGGTTGTCATACCAACAATAAGGCACTCACAAATACATATCTGAGACGTGTTGATGTTCAATGCTCATCGTTTGGGTTTTTATTATTATTTTTTTATTGTAAGATTTTGCTGAGTTGAAATACGTCTTGTAGCTAAGAAACTACATTGGAAGTCTGATTAATGAGCAGGCACAATATTTTAAAAGAGCAGCTCAATATTAATAAAACAGGTTATAGAATACATGTAAAATAAATTCCTGCAAGGCCATGAGGCCCATAGAGCTGGTGCTTATCCCCTTTTTCTATGGCCCAATGCGGAACGAGTGATCAATGAACACCTCTGGAGAAGACGCCAGCTTCTCACAGATTTTACTTTCCCAGCAGTGTAGGTGCTACTACCCACTTGGCACCTGTGTGAAGTGAGGAAGAAAGTGTTAAGAGCCTTTCCCAAGGGCACTACACAAAATCGGATGTCAGCAGGATTCTAACCCACGACCATATAATATTTTGATCATGGGTCTAAAGCGCACAAATTGACGTTCACTATATACATTGTAAAATGAAAAAAACGAGCTTAAACTAGTCCATATTGTAATACATTTACATGTACATGTAAATGTAGTTATAATATGGCGCGCAAGTGACCTAGCCACCCTAATCTGACGTCGAATCTCAGGGAAAGGCTCTTCACACACCATCCCCACCCCACTCAGGTGTAAACCAAGTACATTACATGGCTGAAGGCAAAGCTGGATATTGTCACAATGTTAATAATAGATTAAGTGCTTTCAAAAGCACTCAATAAATGTAAGCTCCCGAGTTCCCAGTGGAGTTGACATGGCCTGTCAGGGGATACATTATTATAAAGCGCATAGAGCATGTCAATCATGGACCAAATATATGAATTCAATAGATATAAATTTCGATAAATATTTGGGGGTTGAACCCAAATAACAGTTATGCTGATGATGCTACGCACGCACACTCAAAATAATAATGAAAACAGTACAATAATAAAATAACTGTTAACACTTCAAGAGTTTGGGATAAGAACATGAATGCTTTTCTTTTATTTACAGAAGATCTTCAGTGATTAATAACACCATGTGAGGATACTTGATTATGATTTATTGATTGATGAGCTGATGAAATTGAAATTACATGTTATGAAATACAAGTTGTGACTGCAAAGCATGATCATGGAAAAGAGAAGGATAAAAAAAAAGTGATGATTCAAATGATGATGATAGTGATAGCTGCAGCTAATGATGATGACCCAATTATTTTCACTATCATTCTTAGAAGATACAATGAAATTCATTAAATTGCTTCCCCTTTCCATTTTGGCATTACACATTGACCGCAATCATACTTTACACTAATCATGATAAAATAACATTTTGAACTCATGATTAGCATTAACACAGGGACATACATAGATAGTTTCCATCAAACACCCAAGTCTTTCCAGAAAACATTAATCATTTCGCATCACTCTTTTCTAAGGGAGCATAATTCAAAAGCTTTTCAATCAGATCCACATGGGATAGAAGCATTCTCCGACAACAATATCTCTTCAAGCTGAGGGCATCAAGGGCATCTCTGTGGAGCATATTGAAATAATGAAAAGCCATTACAAAATCTTGAACATGAATGGCCAAAAAGTAATTAAAAAATATTTGAATAAATGACTCAATTAATTAGCGCTAGACCTACTTACGCGCTAGTACAATACATGCATTGGTTTGTATGTTCTGGTCTCGTACTTTGTCTTCCAATTGAATCATTAAAATGTTCCAGCAGAACACGAAGTGTAGGCCTGGGCGAAAGTTAAATCAAAAATTGAGCTTGGCACGCACTCCCAATGCGATCATAAATCGAATGCAGGTTTCATGTTTGCATTTGCACTGCTTTGATACTCAGTTAACTCAGCGCTTATAATACATGTACAGTGGAAGTCGGACTAAACGAGGTCGCATCCAACGAGAAGTCGGACTCAACAAGGCAAACAGAAATCCCCGTTTTTTTCCCTTATATATCTTTGTAAAAAATCTTCGCACCCAACGAGGATCGAGCACGGCCAGGGTCGCATCCAACGAGGTCCCGTCAGTCAAAATACATGTAGAATCTAGTGAAAAAGCGAATCTCGCTAGTTTCACTCAGCGTTTCGTTTCAGCGTTTCACCCAAAATACCCCTAGATCTAGATCTACTTTGTACTGAGCCGGTCATTGTGTACTGTGTGTATTGTGGGGGTGTGTGAAGAGGATGGTGTACACAAAAATGGGGTTGCACGATCATCGCCTTGTTGAACCGGAAATTGTTTAAATGTATTGGTTGATAAATGACTTCTCTACCGCATGCAAGTCGCAGCAGTTAGATACTGCAACTCCAGTGGAACTACCCGTGTCGATAAAAATTAGCAATGTCTAACCGCAAAGCGTGCGGTGGCCTCAGTTTATGAACAAAAACAAACAAAAACACTAACAAAAATATCAGACAACACAAAAATCGCATTAGTATGAACTACTGGGCCGTTTGAGTAGTTTTCTTGCCAAGGGAAATAACTCTATTATACTTATAGGCCACCGGTTATTCTACCTCAGCTGACGTCGCATCCAACGAGAAGTCGGATTCAACGAGGAATGAGTGTCAGTCCCGTCGACCTATTTGAATCCGACTTCCACTGTACTATAATATCACTCGCATCCGTTTTAGCAGGGCTAAACTTATTATTATTATTTTCCTCTCAGCCGCTTCCAGTGGGAGAAAACAACAAACAATAAACTGTGTTTCTACCCGCGTCAGCGTTTAGAAGTTACTGGTCTGTCTAGTCACCACTATAGAAAATGAACCAACCAAATAAAAAATTCTTTTGCATACATAGTATGTATTAAATTTCAATAAAAATTCTACTCTAAGACTGTTGAATTACATACTTCTAGCATGAATAAAAATGAACATTATGTATTTATGAGAGGGATTTTTTTTAAGTGCCCCAAAACCCTGATAGTGAATGGCTTTGTATTTTCAAAATGCCTGGTACATGCAATGAGTGAGTAATATAATAGAACAAAAGGTCTAAAATAAGTTAGAGTTTTAGAATCCTCAGATTATCTGTCATTAGAACCTTGGTGCAAACCACTTGAAATGATATTCTTTAATGGCTGTATATAACCCGCCGGCCGGGCCGGTAACAGATTGAGTACATAACTCGCCCGAACTCAAATACACTGTACATGTAATTGTTAAAACCTAACCCTAACCCTAAAAATGTTAAAACACAACCCTAGCCCTAAGCATAATAAATGATAAAACCTAACCCTAAACCTAATGTTAAGAAGAATGGGAAAAAATCAAATTAAAAATCCTGATTAAATTCGCAGTCGCGCATGTGCAAGCGGTAAAGTGATGTCACAAGACCGGGCAGATGCTTCACTTCAAGCCTTACCTACTCCGTCTCATCCATGTACATCCATGGTCTCGTGGGCGTTATCCTACTCACTTCGTTCTTTAAATCATTTATATCAAGCTACTTCCATCACATAGATTGAGTTCCATTGTATAAATAGTGCTTAGTAAGAAATCACTGAACATTCTATGATTCTATCATGAAAAAGAAAAGAAAATTTACCCTTCTGTATATTCCACTTGAAGAAGTCCAATGTAAGCTTCCCATTTGTTGCCAATAACTTTGCCACAAGTGAAGCAGCGAATTGGGATTATCATTTTTGGTTTCTTTAGGATTCAGATGTATCTCCTGAAAGAATATTAAATGCAAGGGATGAAATCATTATACATGTATATTATAAGTATGATCAAATACTAGATCAGGACCGTCACGATAATATACATGTACATGCATAATTATAGAAGCATGCACTGGCGCGCATACGATTAACTGTTAACAATATTGTTCACTCTTACTCTGACTCAGCCTCCGTAAATGGTTTATTGTGTTTATTAAGTTTGGGCTAAGGAGGAGTTGACTGTCATTGTCAAAATGATGTGGTTGGGGGGGGCCTTTATAAAGTCCTACTCTTGGATGAGGCTAGGCTGAAGTTGAGATCATGAATATTAGTACAGTGACAGTACGTAGACTGCACAGTGATACTCATGATCACTGATCTAAAATCTATAAATCTTCTAATTCTTAGAAACTAGATCGATCTCTAGTAATTGACTGTAAGAATAAGAGTACAGTGCAGCCTCGCTATAACGAGATCCGCTATAGCGACATCCTCTCTATAGCGACATGGTGTCCAAGTCCCGAATTTTTCCCTATATATCATTAGTAATGAAAAAACTCTCTATAACGACATACACACTTTAGTAAAGACCCTCTATAGCGACATCGATATGGTGACAACAGGCAACTTCAAATCGGCAGTGAAGACGAAATTTCTGGTCCTATGAATTTTAAAAAGCTTACTCTCCGACCAATGAAATCCCGTACTCGTAGCCAATAAAGAGAGAGAGAGGGATGGAGAGAGTACATGACCAGAATAACACATATGTAGTACTGTAGAGTCGATCGCGAGTTTCTCTGGCAAAACGGGCGATGCATGCATTATTTATTCAATTAAAATATTTGTATGAAATGTAGATCTACTTTTCACAATGTTGTGGGGTGTTTTGATGATGCACTCTTCGTTAAAACATTTGTACGAAATGTAGACTTACAATGTTGTTTCTACTCTAAATTGTAAAATGCAAGAAGACAACAAGCCTGGCTTGGCTTAGAGTTCTTATCTGAATCTGAGTCCTGACTGACACTAGATATAGTCGTGACTAGTGACACTGACTGGCTGAAGACTGACTGAAGACTAAAGTCACTAAAGACGTGAAGACAATGAAGTCTGGTGTCTAGTGACACTACTAACTAGATCTAGAATTAGATCTACTAGTACTAGATCTACTACTGACACTGTCACTGACTGAAAGTAGTGAAAGTGGTAGTGGCAGTGGTACAGTGGAAGTCGGACTCAACGAGGTCGCATCCAACGAGAAGTCGGGACTCAGCGAGGAAAACAGAAATCCCTGTTTTTTCCCCTTATATATTATATCTTTGTAAAAAAAACTTCCCAGCCAACGAGGATCCAGCACGGGCAGGGTCACATCCAACGAGTTCCCGTCAGTCAAAATACATGGAGAATCTAGTGACAAAGCGAATCTCGCTAGTTTCACTCGGCCAGAGTTTCACCCAAAATACCCCTAGATCTAGATCTACTTTGTACTGAGCCGGTCATTGTGTACTGTACCGGGTACTGTGTGTATTGTGGGGGGGGGGGGGGGTGTGTGAGGGGGATGGTGTACACCAAAATGGG
>JAUEKV010092089.1:0-12348 GCA_031833985.1 Ancula gibbosa
ACAAAAATTAACGGAGAAGTTTTGTAATGAAAATAGATGGTTACTATACTATTAAGCAGGTCAGATTATGATTTATTGTAACTCCTTAAATGCTGTCTTAAAAAGATTTTTTCTTCATAATTTTCTCTTTTGCAGGATTGCATTCTTAAACCGTGGCTTATGATCACATAAAGTTGAACACACTGTTGCAGCCTTTTTATTTATTTTTCATTAATAGTTAGTATGGTATTATGGTTTCATTCATATTATACTTCCTTGTAATTTATTAATTAATTCATTATTTGATTTAATGCCATAGAATACTATTTTTGTTATCATATAATTAATTGTTGTTATAATACAATGACCCAGGTGCTAATCCGAATCAAGAGAAGATCATGCGCATCAAAGGCCTACAGTGCTTGGTCTCCATTTTGAAGTGCTTGGTTGAATGGAGCAAAGACCTGTACATCAATCCCCATTCACAATCGAATTTAGGTAGGTCGACAGTTTGAGGATCTCCTTTATCATGCTCTTATAATTAATTTAATTTTCTTCGTACATGAAGTATTCATCCACATTTAATGCCATGGACAACCTAACTATGCGATATGGGAACACCTACTTCACACTGCGTAAATCAGATCAAGACTTTCTTTGCAAAAGCTCTTATCGAGTTAAGATAATACCCCAACTTTTCAAATAATAATAACACTTTCGAATGGCTGCGCTTATCTTTTATAAGGAGTGTTAACAAACTGACAAATCCGTTCAAATTTAAATACAGGTCTGATAAATCCTTTTTTAGAAGTGGTAGCAGAAACTTTTAGGCATCAAACAACGCTAATTTCTTCACAATATTATCCCTAGTGCTTCCTATTTGGTTAAATACTTATCATGTGTTTGTCTGCAGGCCAAGACAGCAAGCCGTACTCAGAGACTGACAATGATTCAGGGAACGGCACAATGACGAGTTACGGGAGCACAAATTCCTTGAGCTCGAACAGCAGTGCCAACCCGAATGCTGGTGGAAATGCCGCCAATGTGCCTTCCGACAGCCCTGAGCAGTTTGAAGTCCTCAAACAGCAAAAGGAAGTCATGGAAATAGGAATTGAGTTGTAAGTAGATCATATGAATATATATCACTGGTTTAAAATCATCCATATTTATTTATTTTGTTTATCATTATCAAAATTGTAGTTATTTCAAGGGAAATCATGTCCCACCATTAAAATAATTAAAATAAAGAATATTGTTGTTTGTCAATCATTATCGACGATGTCCAAGGGCTTTATTTTAAGCAAGGCTCAGTTGGTTGAATGGAGCCAAGTGTCTGACTGTCGTTGAACATTCCAAACAAAATATTACAGTGCTGTGAAGGACTATCAACTTGAACTAGAATTATTACTAACAGGATCTTAATTTATATGTCTATGTTTAGAATAAACGTTACTATTTGTTTTATGCATTGAAATACGAGTGAATATTTTCTAAGAGTATCATGAAATTGTGCATCCTGTTTATACGAATAAATAAATTGCCAATGAATAAATAAATTGCCAATGATTAATTGATCCCAGACCTCTAAGCTATGGAGGAACTTCCCTCTCATGTTAGATAAGATATTAATTTCATTAATTGTTTTTCATTAAAAAATCTCTTGACCTTCATTTTGAGGTGTAGATATATATGTATATTAATGTTATTTATATTTATATTCCTCAGATTCAACAAGAAGCCTTTGAAAGGCATACATTATCTTCAAGAACAACAAATGCTTGGGAAATCATCCGAGGATATTGCTGAATTCTTTCTGAATGAGGAGCGTTTGAATAAGGTATGTGTCATCTCTGGCTTCAATCTAATGATAGAGTAGAATTCTAGACCGCCTGTCATACTAATTACTGAATGTATTTACCCATGTGCTATCCCTTTTTATTATTTGCCTGAAATGTTATATTATCTTGAATTATTAAATTATGGATTTTGAATAATGCATGTTTATCTAATAAATTATATAAATAAATAATCTTTATTGTCCTCAAAGGCAATTTGTTGTACAGTAACTTACATGTTTTTCCATTCCAATCTATACTACAATACCATAATATATAACATTGCATTTATACAAACATAATGATATCATAATATTTACATTACATAATGAAATCAATACCAAGTCATTTAGAATAACATGTATAACAATGATTGACTGGAAATTATCTATGTATCAAATGAATCATAATGGTCTGTCCTTCATAGTGGATTTGCAGTGATACAAATATTTTCCAATTTTCCTTTGCAGACGAGTGTTGGTGATTTTTTGGGAGAAAATGAAAAGTAAGCTGAATTTGTTGAGACATTTTATTTGGCAAATACATTCAAAGGGATCCATGAAAACATGTTATTTATATGTACCTAATATATTGATTTAAAGAGAAAACAACATTTATACATTTTTGCATATTGTTATTAAGATATATCCTTCTATTACATATATTACTTATTGTAATGACTTGTGTTAGAAAATATTTTAATTTAATTTCAAATTGATGTTTTTTTTTTAAAACTGAAACTATAGCGTTTTTTTCTCATGGATTTCAGGTTTCTCAGAAGATCAATTAAGGATCAAAATGGCCTCATCATTTCATCATGTGTTTTGTTCCTTTTTGTTTCTTCTTTTCTGATAATTATTCTCTGCTTTTTCCAGGTACACCAAAGAAGTTATGTATGCATATATTGATCAAATGAATTTTGTGGAAATGGATATTGTATCGGCATTGAGGAAATTCCTTTCAGGATTCAGACTGCCAGGGGAATCTCAAAAGATTGACAGACTGATGGAGAAGTTTGCTTCTCGCTACTATGAATGCAACCAACAGTACGTACAATTGGCTTTGTCTGCCTTATTTTATTATTTTCAGTTATATTTATTTTAAATAAAAAACTTCACTGCTGTTAAGCTAAAGAAAACAACAACATAGGGCTACTATTGATGCTTTGAATAGAAACTTTTATGCATGTTTTGCAAAGAAAAATTGTCTGAAATGTTAAATGCTCTATTACAAAATTTAACTTCATAACTTAACTATGAGAGAGTACAAGAAAATTTGTGATGATGTATTTTTCATATAAATTAAAGCACAACTTTCTTTTCTATTTGCTTTCAAAAAATGATAATTCAGGCTCGAGATATTTGCCAGTGCTGATACTGCTTACGTGTTGGCATTTTCTATCATCATGTTGACGACAGACTTGCATAACCCGCAGGTATGATAATTATGGTATTTTTATGATCATTCATCAATTTTATTATAACTGTAACTTCCCAGAGTTAAAAAATATGCTCAATGCACATGACAATGATTCTAATCATGATTAAAAAAGAACTGCTTTTGGTTAATATGATACGACTATTGTACTTTTTTTGATAATATTCTCTCAAATGTCTATGACTTTCTTTTCTGAAAATTACTGGTCGTCAATATGTGACTATGTCCCACCCGTGGCGTGGTTAGGTTCTCCGGTTCTGGTCATGAAAATGGTGTTTCTTTTTGGGTCCAAAGGTCAAGCCAACGTCCAAGATGACCAAAGAGCAATACATCCGCATGAATAGAGGGATCAACGACAGTAAGGATCTCCCGCCCGATTATCTATCTGCCATCTACGATGAGATTGCGGGGAAAGAAATCAAAATGAAAAACCAAGGAGCTGTGAAACCCAATAATTACACATCTGCAAGTAAGTTTATCGTGTTTGTCTGCTGTGACATTTCTGCTAGTAAGGTCATCGTCTATGTCTTTGTTATTTTGTTATTGGACATCCAAGTAGAGGCCACATCCCAATTAAGACCACTTTTACTTTTATTTGGCAAAATGGTTGTTGGTGGTGGTGGTCGCTATTTATTGGGAGGTTCCAGATTTATCTTCCAGAATGTCAGGTCGTTAGGAAACTTCCAGTTCACCACTTTTTCTGTTGGTTCCTCTTCTTCCCCTCAGAGGACATCACGTCGGACAAGCAGAGGAAGCTGCTGTACAACCTGGAGATGGAGCAGATGGCCACCACAGCCAAGGTGCTGATGGAGAGCGTCAGCCACGTGCACGCCAACTTCACCAGCGCCACCCACCAGGAGCACGTCAGACCAATGTTCAAGGTGAGTGAACTTCTGAACCTCTCTCTCCGTCACCAACGGAACCTTTTTTCTATAGGAATCGTCTAGTTAAAGATTTGATTAAAAGATACATTACTCTCTCTCATTCTCTCATCTTGTAATTTTCTGCTACCAACGGAACCTTCTTTCCTAGGAATCGTCTAGTTAAAGATTAAAAATAAAGATACATTACTCTCTCTCATTCTCTCATCTTGTAATTATTATCTTATCATTTATCAATAATAATAATAATGATGATAATAATATTAAAACTTTATTTCATCCACATGTGAAATGTGTGTTACAATGACATACATGATATTCATTTCAATGCACAATACATTATAATTTAACATTACATTTATATACAATTTCAAACACAATGATAGAGTAATAGTTACATTACATAATGAAATCAATACCAAGTCATTGTTGACCACAGTGCTGCGCCTTGCTCCCAGCGGTTCTAGACTGGTACTCATTCACACCTGAGTGAAGTGTGGGATAGTATAAAATGCCTTTCCCTAGGGCATAACGCCGGGGTGATAGAAGTCAGGCTTGATACCTGGTCTTTCGATCCGATGTCCAAAGCGCTAACCATTACACCACCGGTGCAAATATCATTGTTATCATTATATTAAATTATTAATATTATTATCATATCACACACCAAAAATTAGACCGTGTGTAAATTGTTGTCGTCTCCCCAGCTGGCTTGGACACCATTACTGGCCGCGTTTAGCGTGGGTCTGCAAGACTGTGACGACAACGAAATTGCTCTGTTGTGTCTGGACGGAATCCGGTGTGCGATCAGAATCGCTTGCATCTTCCACATGGAGGTAAGATTATAATTGGATTTGAATGGTCGCTGTTATTTACCTCCTGGTAAAAGTGGGAATAAGGTCCCTAACTGTATAAATGTATTGTGCTGTTCATAATTGCCCCTCTGGGATAAATAAAGAATATTGAAATTGAAATTAATAGGGCTCTAGGCCAAATCATTCTACTTGATGCAATATCCTAGGTTTAACTATTTCCTGGGATTGCTATAGATTGCCAATCTGATTAGATATTGTACTTTTATCATTTATTGAATTGTAAAAATATTTTCCATTGTAAATATCTGTGTGATTCTGAAATTGAATTAACACTATTATTATCATTATTATTATTATTATTATTATTATTATTATTATTATTATTATTATCATTATTATTATTGTTATTGTTATTATTTGGCAGTTGGAAAGAGACGCCTACGTCCAAGCCCTGGCCCGTTTCACTCTGCTCACCTGTGCCACCCCCATCACCGAGATGAAAACCAAAAACATTGACACAATCAAAACACTCATCTCTGTGGCGCACACTGATGGGAATTATCTGGGCAAGTCCTGGTTGGAGGTAAGTTCAGAGCTAGTTAACTCAATCTCATTCAATACCTACCCATATACCCATTTTTATCGCTACACCAACCCACTTTTAACGGAGGGCTCTGTGCATAAAATGCTTATTAATCTTGATTAAAATTATTAATTATTAATTGAGATAAAAGCATTTTTAGCATGGAACCCTCAATGTGTTATTTTTAGGTCAGGGATCAATTGATATGATCAAATTCTCTTGTGACACGAATGGCACGATTAATAATAATTGAAGGGATGTCACATGAACTGGGAAAGAATGTATTTATACGGTTGTCATGTTGATTTCTTGAGTAATTTTTGATGTTTTGGTTTTGTCATATATTATTGTCGTTTTGGTTTCTGTCATATTTTTGTCAATTTGGATTTGTTTCATGGCATGTAATCCGACCCAAATTTTATTTGAAGGATTAATAAGGTTTATCTTATCTTATCATATTTTGTCGTTCACCCAGATCCTTCACTGCATCAGCAAACTGGAGCTGGCTCAGCTGATAGGGACCGGTGTGAAGACCAAGTACATCGCCAGCGCCTCCATTGCCCACCAGCACCACCCAGTGGAGGCCCACGACCCAAATGGTATTGTAGTCATTACTGTTTTATTTAGTTTTATAACACATTTCCATTTTGAAGTATTTTTCTCCTTCTTTGGCTGGAGCGAATTCTCCGTGGCGACGGATCCTCTTTAAATGTTATATGACTTACTTGACTTATCGCTGATTTCTGCTGTAATCTTCCTCCATATTTTCCTGTCCTGTGCCGCATTATGGAATGCCAGTCCATACTATTATAATTGATTGGGTCAATTTATAAGCATGATTTTATTCGTAACTTTCTTCTGGTTTTACAATGTGTAACCTTTGACCTTTTCCAATCCCGTCCACAGCCATCGTCAAGGGCAACATCGGCAGCATGGACAGACAGAGGCTAGCCAACTTCCAGGAGACGGTCGGTGAAACGAGTTCCCAGAGCGTGGTGGTCGCGGTTGACAGAATATTCACAGGCTCTGTCAAGTTGGATGGAGATGCTATTGGTGAGTGATGGGCCATAACATTTTGACACTACCTCTTCTCCTCCTTCTACTATTCCCCATTGTCTTCTAACTCTCATCGTATCCTCCCACTCCTCCTTTCCCTCCCTGTCTCTCTCCTGTTCCTACTCCACCTCATTTGCTAGTTGTCACTTACAATTAAATGAATTATTTTCATATTAAAAGTTGTGTTCTCATATTTGCTTGGAACCCTAGGCTCGTTAATCTTATCGTCAACTGGCTTCCACTACTTGCTTATAAAAAGAAAAAGAAATATTCTATCAAAAATGTTAGTGCTATGATGAGTGACAACTTGAACAATTGCAGTGATGTTTTTAGGTGCCAACACTGGTAGAAAGAATTTAATTTAAAATGAGAGCTGAAGAAGTCAGATTATGTTCTGAATTGTATTCTAATTTGAGTTAAGTGAAAGTGAAGCTTGATTAAAGTCTTGATATTAATTTTAAACATTATACTTACTTATATTAAATTTGTATGGAAAAGGGGGTCTTGGTCGCTATAATTGTTGATATTATGGATAAAGTAAACTTAAAATTGAAAATGCATCACGAACATTAATCATTATATTATATTGATAATTAAGCTTCAGATTTTGGATTTTATTAATGCGACCTACATTTTCTAATCATTCCATTGCCTTGCAGTTGAATTCACCCGTGCACTGTGCCAAGTATCCATGGATGAATTGGCCGTAGCCACTCACCCCCGAATGTTCAGTCTTCAGAAGATTGTTGAGATCTCCTACTACAACATGGGTCGTATCCGTCTTCAGTGGTCTCGAATATGGCATTACCTTAGTGACCACTTTAACAAGGTTTGTTTATTGTAGGACTTACTTAAAGCATTTGTGTTGTCTCTTTTATATTTTGTTTGCCTATGTTCATATTAATAACAGTAATAATGATGTTAATAATAATATTAATGATAATGATGATATTAATAATTGATGATGATAATAATAATCATTATTGGATAATTTCATAGATTATCAGACTTCTTTTAAATGTGGAATAATGTTAAATTCATATGGGTGAAAAATTTAATCTGAATACAAATCATATGACTTTCTTTTTTATCTTCTTCAGAGATGATAAATTAAAAACAATTTTATTGCAGTTCTTCCTTCATTGAATATTGACTGCCTGTTTCTCATCTCCAGGTCGGATGCAATCCAAATGAGGACATTGCCTTCTTTGCCGTCGACTCACTGCGACAGCTGTCTATGAAATTCATAGAGAAGGGAGAATTTGCCAACTTCAGGTTCCAGAAAGATTTCTTGAGACCCTTTGAACTTATCATGAAGAAGAACAAGTAAGTTAAAAATAAGGATGAAAGATTGATTGCCCACATTTGATTTTCCCTGAGTTCAGGCGCTGGCATATATGAGAATATAATTTTTTAAAAGAAGTAAATAGCGAATTAACGGTTTGCCCGTCTTTTAGGCTTGCAGTAATGCAGACTGACTCAATTTTTGAACAGACTAAATTTTGGACTAGATCTATGAAATCTTTGGAGCATAATGAATCTTCTTGAAGACCTGCCTTTGATTTGTTATTGAGTAACTAAGAAAGGTAGTCAGATGAATAGAAAATATGACTTAGCACACAGATTCCACTTCCATTGTGGTGTGATGACGGTTTTGTGAGTGTGTGTTTTATTGAAGGAAACTTCCTGTACATGCTATCACATGTCTATTGTAATATCTGTAATAGTTAATAATAAGAAAGTCTTCTAAAAAAAAAAGAACATTACATGTATTATATTTTCGTTACATTCAACAAAAGCTATAAAAATCAAACATAACAAATTCATGTTAATTTTATGGTAATGGTAAAATGAAAGGATGAAGCCTATATTATAATGTGTACTTGTTATTATAGATATATACCACATCTACCAGTTCTAAATTCCTTTATTTAAGACATTCCCTAAATGATCCTTTCTCAGATCCCCTGCTATCCGTGACATGGTTGTGCGATGTGTGGCACAGATGGTCAACTCCCAGGCTGCCAATATCAAATCTGGCTGGAAGAACATTTTCAGCGTTTTCCATCTAGCTGCGTCGGATCACGATGAAGGCATTGTGGACTTGTCTTTCCAAACCACCGGAAAAATTATTTGTGAGTCTATTTTTATTTGGATTGTTGCTAGCATTAGAGTGATTTGGATAAAAGCAACCGTTTATTAGATGTCAAGATTAAGCTAGCTATCTGTCGGAAATTACTGTCTGACCAAAGTTGTTGAAAATTTAATGAAGTGATAGGCATTTCAAGTGTCCATAGTTCATCTATGTTCATCTATGTAGTAAGTTTTATCTCATGTAGATGTCTGTAGTATATTACTTACTTAGATACTTAGCGTTACTTACCGTTGATTTCCAGCGCAGGTTCTATTGATCCTCTGCTGTGTGTTTGTCTGTCTGTTTAAATTGTTCATTCATTTATTTGATTTTCGTTATGTCTTCCCTTTTCTACTTTCTTACTGAAGCATTCAAGTTTAATATTTGTTCTGTGTCTTTGAAAGAAATTGTAAATTATGTGGAATGATGATAGTAATAACTTTTGGCTCTTTTATCTATTCATTGCAGTAAACACATTTGAAAAGCACTTTGCGGCCATTATCGATTCATTCCAAGATGCGGTGAAATGTTTGTCCGAGTTTGCTTGCAATGCTGCGTTTCCCGACACCAGCATGGAGGCTATACGACTCATCAGGAACTGTGCCAAATACGTGGCAGAAAAACCTAATGTTAGTAACGATTTTGTTTTAAACTGAATTCATTCTTTTGTTATTTTCTGCTGGATCTTATCGTTTTAACATGTATCTCACTCAGAGCCAGTCAGTTGGATGTGTCTTTTTTTTCGTTCTCTAATCATGTGAGGAATCTTCTGTTTTTAACCTCTTCGACTCTTTATTATTTTCGACCATTGATTCATTTTGCCTCATTTTTCTATGGTTCATAAAATAGAGTATTAATCAATTTAAAGTTATTGTTAAAATTACAAAAGGGATTCCAATATTTATGTGAACCTTTATGCCTTTTCGACCATTGATTAATTTTGCCATTATGGACACATTCTATTATGATTTAAACATGTAAAGCGCCTAGAGCTTGTATGTATCCCAACGATATGGGGCGCTAAATAAATTTCCATTATTATTATTATTATTATTATTATTGACCAAAAGTAGTGATACTCAAAGTTTGAATAGTGTCTTTAAATATAATGTTGACCTTTCCAGATGTTCCGTGAGCATGCAGGCGAGGAGATCTCCGTGCCAGAGGAAGACAGAGTGTGGGTCAAGGGCTGGTTCCCTGTCTTGTTTGAGTTGTCTTGCGTCATCAACCGGTGCAAACTTGACGTCAGGACCAGGTATGGGTTGAACAAATTTGCTTTATGAAGGAAAGATATTTTGAAATTGAAATTCATATATTATTCATATATTAATTAAGAAAATAGAGGTTTAAATGTTTGATCTAGAGATCTTAATAAGTTTAGAAAATGTAATTTTGCTTACTGATGGACATTTCAGTCCAACTTTTCAATTTCTCACTTGTTTTAAAAATAAGCCCCTTGCAACAATGTTGCCATATTTGTTTTATCTTTGATCGATTCTGAGCATATATTTTGCTTTTTTATCTTTAAGTGAAGGCTCAGTTATTGGGACATGTGGGTAAGATCTACTTGACGTTTTTTTTGCAGTTTATATTTTGGTTGATTACCCCTTGAATGCCCGTTATGTATTTGGGGTCCATATCCATTATGTTTGGCCTTTATATCTTTGATATTTTAAAAGAGAAAAGGACAAATTGAAGCTTTAGTAATATTTTTCCATTCTTTGTGACTTCTTGAGCAATCATTTTGATTATTTTGTTTCACAAAGGAAACCATTTGATAATGTTGATGATGATATTATGATATTAACTATCATAATTATCTTAAATATTGTTGCTCTAAACTATGTATTTCACAGAGGGAATTTAAATATGTAAAATATTAGCATACGTTTTGACTTTCCATTTTAATTCTTTAATTTGAGTGAAATATTATGATTAATGTTTACTGTTCTCTAATAAAATATATTTTTCTTTGGAATAACTTTTTATGAGATGGACCAGTCTTCTATGCAGATTTTATCTGTAGTATACTGATTTATAATTTATGGTTGTTGGAGTGTGGTGAGTAATAATACCGATCCTCCCTCTCTCCCTCAGTACAGATTGTTTCCACACTGTACACCGGTTTTGAGCTGAGTGGGTGGCAGTGGCCATTTATTTGATTTAGATTACTGTTGATGTTGAATTGTTATAAAATTATTGAGGTCGACCTTTCAATATCAGTTATTATCCATTGATCATTGTGTATTTGGCAACGAGTGGCATATTTTAAACAATTTCTCATCACGTTTCCAGGGGATTGACGGTGATGTTTGAGATCATGAAGACGTACGGAGAGAGCTTCCTGTCTCACTGGTGGAAAGATCTGTTCAGGATTGTCTTCCGCATCTTCGACGTCATGAAGCTTCCCGAACAGCAGAGTGAGGTGAGGATGGAACTTGGACGACTAGCTTTTCTCCCTCAACCCCATCCATCTTATCTGCACTCTCACTATGTCTGTCTGTCTCTGTCTTCATCTTTGTGTATCTCTATCTGTCTGTATGTCTTATTGTCTTTCTCCCTCTCTCTTTGGAACTTAGACAACTAGTTTTTCTCCCCCAATTGCTATTTCTCTCCCAACCCCATCCATCATATCTACTCTCATTGTCTCTGTCTTTATCTTTGTGTGTCTCTGTCTTTCTGTCTAATTGTCTCTATCTTTCTCCCTCTTTCTCCATTGCCTATTTATTGTTCTCCTTTTCCTCTCTCCTTTCTTATCTAAATAACTTTTCAAAAATTATACTTCCTGGCTTAAAATGATTCCCTCTTTACCAAATAGTGCTAGTGCTCAACCCTGTTCATTGAGCACCCATTTTGCTTCACACCATACATAAACCTTGGAATAAGCAAGCACAAGCTCTATGGACCTCGTGGCCTTTAAGAAATTTACTTTTTACTTACTAATCGTCTGTCCGTTCTTGTCGCCCTTCAGAAGTCTGAGTGGATGACCACCACCTGCAACCACGCCCTCTACGCCATCGTCGACGTGTTCTCGCAGTACTACGAACAGTTGTCTCCCCTGCTGTTGACGGAGCTGTACCAAATGCTGCAGTGGTGTGTTGCCCAGGACAACGAGCAGTTAGCCAGGTGAGTTGATAGATCTGTGGGCCGCCCCAGACTTGTTATCTTGGATCCTGCCAAAATTAAGCCGTCAGACTCCCTGCCGTGGCGATACGCCTGTTTGCGAACTAACTTGAAGCCGGTTCTCTGTGAGGTTGAAAAGGGCCAGCTGCCACCGGTTTGGCAGTATTAAGGGGGGCAGCGAACCTTTCCAAGGGAAAAAAAACCCAGACTTGCCACCTACCACAGGAGTTATTCAAATGTCGCTTTCCTTTGTACAAGGAGTAGAATAAGTAGATAAACGCTGTTGTTCAATGTAATATTCCAACTAAAGACTCTATGTAGCATGAATATTATTTATACATTTGTGTACAGATAGCGGATCAGGAATGTAGGTTTTCTTTGGTTTCATTATTTCATTTTAAACAATATCTTATATAATGTCATTTACTAGTATTATCCGTTTTTATTCACTCAATTAGCATATTTTTACATGAAAATGATAATTTGTTAATGTGAATGTCGTTGT
>JAUEKV010097635.1:0-12316 GCA_031833985.1 Ancula gibbosa
CCTAACGTCCTCCCTTACCAACCCCCCCCCCCCCCCCCCATTCCTTCCATTGATTCATCCGTCCATCGACCCTCTGCCTCCCATGATCCTTCCTTCCTTCCCTCCCTTCATCATACATCGATCCCTACTTTCCTCATCCCCCCCCCCCAGAATGGCTACGACATGCCAGTGCTTCGCAACAGGCTGGTACTGCTTCACCACTTCTCGGAGCTGTTCTGCCCGTGCATCCCCATGTTCCACCTTCAGGACGACCAGGCGGTGCATGGCAAGGAGGAGCTGGCCACGGGGCTGGACGCACTCAGGGGCATCCTCGTATCCTCCGCCAAGGTACGTACACTCACTCGTATGCGTGTGTGACACTCTTTATGGTCATACGCGTGCAACCAAAATTGAAAATTCAAAAAAATTGTTCCAACAAAATTCAAAAATAAAAATATCAATCCTCGTCTCTTCAGCCAATGTAAGTACACGCGTGCATCACACTCTTTACGGTCATACGCATGCAACCAGAATGTATCAATCCTCGTCTCTTCCACCAAGGTACGTATGCATGCACGACACTTTTATGCTCTTTACGGTCATACACATGCATAGATTGCCATCTAGGGAATCGCCCTAGTCCATAGTGTAATGAGGAATCTGAAACAACCGATCCCATCATCCTCGATTACCCTATAACCAAGCTTGAAGGAGGGGTACGAGACAGTGCACAGCTGTGATGACAAACTTAAAACGCAAATTCAATGTGGGGGTGTAGATCTCTTCATGCCACTACTACTAATTTACGGTCATACAAAAATAAGATAAGGAAATGACTGAGCAAACCCAACCCCCATTAACTGTTGAAATGAAAGATAGAAAAAAGAGATCATACATGATCATCGGGCATGTCTTAAGTTAAAAATCAATGAAGCATAGTCTGTTGATGTAAATAGTCAGACAAACAGAAATAGTTTATTAGACCCCTTATTGGACAGAGACAAGACAAATAGAAAGATAGGAAGAGAAGAAAAAAATCCTGGACATCAGCCGGGTCGAACCCTTTGCGCCGGCACCGGATCGCCTTGCCACGAAAGAAGATGCGCTTCTATCATGTGAGTCTAGATTTACCAAGAATTCTACAGCGTAAAGATACAGATACAGAAAGAATACCAATTCTTTCATTGTTATTTTGTTCCTTTTTTAATGAATACTTTATTATTTGCTTTCTTTGTGGATCTGCAGGAAGCAGCGTTCCGCAAGGTAGTACAGGCGACGATGGTGAGAGACAAACAGCATGGGCCTGTCATAGAGCTCAACCGCATTCAGGTACGGCTCCTTATTGTTCAATTGTTTTGTGTCGATCTGGTATGCATTGATAAATATTACCCAAAAAATTATGATGACATATGTAAATTGTATAAATGTATACATATGTATTGTGCTGTTCATAATTGCCCCTCTGGGATAAAGAAAGAAAGAATATTGAAAATGAAATTAGATCCTTAATGTCTGCTTGGAATTGAAGCATGCCAGTATTGGAAGCATCTCCAATCTTAATGTCTATTCGACTTCATTTAATTTCTTTCCACCTGCACAGTGAAACATCTCTCCATATTTTATTTTATTTCTTTTCATTTTCTTTTCTTTTTATCTCATATTCTTTTTAAAGTGATATTATATTTAACTTCTTGAACTCGTTGATTATTTACAACCTATAGCTTTTATATTTACTTTTTTGGGCTCATATTTATGTCCACCCTGCTAGAATTAGAATAAGTGCTGGTGGCAGGTCATTTTCACATGGTTTTCTAATTGCTTATGTTGAATGAAAAAACTTTTTTTTAAAGGCTGTATTATTTCTCATTAAAAGTCCTTTGCAAATGATCTTTTAGGGATTCAAAATCTATTAATATTTTTCAAAAGAAATCTTAAAACACACCTTTTTGCATTGTAATGACTTTAATCTACATCTCCATGAATTGTTATGCTTGGTTTTGTTGGGTTTTTTTATCGCTTTTGTAACGAAAATCTGATAATGTTCTTATTTGAATGACGATTTTCGATAACTTTTATCTATTACGGTACATGTAATTAGATTTGTAAAGCACCTAGAGTTTGTTCATTGAGTGGGGTAGAGTGCTATAAAAATGTTTATTATTATTATTATTGTTATTATTATTATTATTATTATTATTATTATTATCTTATCCCAGGTGAAGAGATCCCGAGTGAAGGGCGGTTTGGCCGGACCCGAGGGCCTGAAGTCCGTCTTTGGCCAGATGTCCCAGCGGCTGAGTCTATTGATGCCAGAAAGTCTGATGCTGCCCCACCGCGTCTGGAAGGTCAAGTTCGTCGGTACGTGCCTCTTTCCCATCTCTTCTCTCCCATCTCTTCTCTCCCATCTCTTCTCTCCTATCTCTTCTCTTCGATCTCCCACGTTGTCCTCGATTGCCTATAACCAAGCTCGAAGGTCGTTACGAGACGTTTCGCAACTGTGACGACAAACTTGAAGCTTGGATTGACAAATTCAATGTGGAGGTGTAGATCTCGTCTTGTCTCTCTCTCCTATCTCTTCTCTTCTATCTACCCGTTTGACCTCATCTTCTCTTTCATGTCTTGTTTATTTTTCATTTGAAACTTGTTTATTCGTTGGTACGTAGTTCTCTTCTATCTACCCGTTTGACCTCATCTTCTGTTACATCTACCCGTTTAACTTTAATTAAATTCATGCGCAAGTCACGACTTCATTTATTTCATTTATTTCATCATCATCATCATCATCATCGTCACCCGTTCGACTTCCCATCTTATTTTTCATGTCTTGTTTACTTTTCATTTGAAACTTACATTAATCTGCATCTCTTGTTTTAATACATTTATTATAGATTTGTCCCTCGTATTGGTTCATTTCCTCTTATTACATTATCTGCATCTCTTGCTGAACAAGACTTTTATTATAAATTTGTCTCCCTGTCCATAAAGATAAAAGTTTTATGTCTGTCTTTATGTCTGTCTTTGTGTCTGCCTTTGTGTCTGTCTTTGTGTCTGTCTTTGTGTCTATCTTTTCATGAGTGTGTCATCGGACATTGAATCTGATAATAAATTTGTCTCTATGTCTATAAAAGTTGCTGTCTGTGTGTCTGTCTTTGTGTCTGTCTTTGTGTCTGTCCTTGTGTCTGTCATTGTGTCTGTCCTTGTGTCTGTCCTTGTGTCTGTTATTGTGTCTGTCTTTTCATGAATGTGTTGTCGATCAGTCGTTGAATGTGGTTATGGATGACAATGATTCTCGTCCCAGTCCACCCAGCATTGAAGGCAGTGAAGGATGCTCCTTATGGAGTTGAGATGGTACTTGAATGATGATGCCTGCTGGGGGAGATTTACTGTGTAAAGCGCTTTGAGTCTATCTCGGGGATAAAGCGCTATATAAATGCACTCTTTATCTTTGTTATCTTTATCTTCTCTCCCTTTGCAGGAGAGGGCATGGATGACTGTTTGTCTGTCTTTTCATGAATGTTTTGTCGATCAATCGTCTGTCTTTATGTCTATCTTTTCATGATCGCATTCTCCCTTTGCAGGAGAGGGTGTGGATGACTGTGGCGGAGGCTACAGCGAGTCCATCGTGGAGATGTGTGAGGAGCTGCAGAACGGCTCCCTGCCCCTGCTTATCGTGACCCCCAACGGGCGTGACGAGTCGGGCGCCAACCGGGACTGCCTGCTGCTCAACCCCACGCTGCACCAGCCCCTGCACCAGAACATGTTCCGCTTCCTGGGTGAGGAGGGCAGAGTTATCTTTTCCTGTTTTGGTTTACTCTTGCATTTAAGATAAGATGGATGAGATTATTGAGATGAGATAAACTTTATTAATCCTTCAAAGGAAATTTGCGGTGGATTACACACCATGAGTTATTGTAAATTATTGCCTAGAGCTTGTATCCCAACGAGATGGGGCGCTAAATAAATGTCCATTATTATTAATATTATTATTGTAAAGCGCATAGAGCATGATGTAAATCGTGGATATGCGCTATATAAAAATCAATATTTATTTATTTATTTATGTTGTAAAACAAAATGACAAATATAAGCTTAAAAGACAGAAATAACGAGAGCATGAATCCCTGTTGCCACTAGGCATAAGTGTCTTCTTATTTTCTTTTAAAAAGCCTCTCACATTTTACTTACGACTAAAAAAATAGTAATTCCTTCAGGGCCATGACTAAAACGTCTATGTTATTTTGTTTTTGCTTTTAAGAAGTATTGCTAACTTGACTTGAGTAATTCTAGAAGCATTTGTGACATAATTATTGATTAGACTCTGAATTATATTTTGACATAATGATTAGACACTGAATTCTATTTTGACATATGATTAGACACTGAATTCTATTTTGACATAATGATTAGACTCTAAATTCTATTTTGACATATTAATTCATGATTGGACACTGAATCCTACCTATTTTGACACAAGTTAATCTTCTATTCCTCATCTTCCACCACCCCAGGAATCCTGATCGGCATAGCCATCCGCACAGGCAGTCCCCTCAGCCTGAACATCGCAGAAACCTGTTGGAAGCAGGTGGCCAGCATGCCCCTCACCATCGGCGACTTGTCGGAGATAGACAAGGACTTTGTGCCAGGTGAATGTTGGTTCCTATTGCAGGAAAATGGCAATCGCTGTTTAGAATTCCACTTCTCTTGAATTCTCATTCCTATTTGTACCTTTCTCTCTTGCTCTTGCTTATGTTCAGACTTTTTACCTTTTACCTTTCTCTCTTGATCTTATTCTCTTAACCTCTCTCTCTTGCTCTTATCTTCGCTCTCTGTATCTTTCTCTCTTGATCTTATCCTCTCATCCGATTTATCTCTCTTTCTTGCTCTTATACTCTACTCTTTTTCTCTCAACCTTTCTCTCTTGCTCTTATACTCTCTTTCTCTTTACCTTTCTCTCTTGCTCTTTCTTATACTCTTTCTCTTCATCTTTCTCTCTTGCTCTTTCTTATACTCTTTCTCTTTACCTTTCTCTCTTGCTCTTTCTTATACTTTTTCTCTTCATCTTTCTCTCTTGCTCTTATACTCTTTCTCTTCATCTTTCTCTCTTGCTCTTTCTTATACTTTTTCTCTTCATCTTTCTCTCTTGCTCTTTCTTATACTTTTTCTCTTCATCTTTCTCTCTTGCTCTTTATTATACTTTTTCTCTTCATCTTTCTCTCTTGCTCTTATAAATTCATTTTCTTCGCTGTTTTGTGTGACATGTATTTCTGGTTCTTCGCTGTTTTGTATTTCATGTATTTTACACGTATTTCTGTTCGTGTGCGTGCAGGCCTGATGTGCATCAAGGAGATGGACAAGGAAGCTCTTCACAACGCGGAGATGCCGTTCAGCATCCCAAGCTCCACGGGGTCGGAGATCCAGCTCAGCCACAAGTACTCTCGCATCACGCCGGAGAACAAGTCGGAGTACGTCAAGTTGGCTATGGACCTGAGGTGCGTACACGGAACACGGAACGCTGACCCTAATACATACATACATTCACCAATTACCTTAATATCAATCCACAAAAAATAGTTTCATAATTTTTTAGATCTGTGAGTTAAGCTGTGTGCGTGGGCAAAAATGTAATTGAGCCAAAGAAGCACAATAATCTTCCTTGCGCTATATTTTTGAATAATAGGATTTAAAGCAATTATACCTACACGTATTCCATTATAGCGTTGGGTCTCATTATGTCATTCTGGGTTTGAATTTTTGTATCAGTTTTGCCAGAGGAAAACGTTGTAGCCGACCATCTTGATCTAGAATATTAATTTGACATGGTTTTTTAATTATATTATAGAGTATTATTATGAATATGAAGTAGAATCCAAGCTCCAAATATGTCAACTACGGTACCAGATCTAGTTCTAGTGAATGAGTAGTCCATTTGTCTTCAGTAATTATGTTTTCCATTTAAGAAATTAGACATAAAATGCCATCCCCTTTTGTTCCATTGTTTCCACAGGCTGCATGAATTTGACGCCCAGGTGCGGTGGGTGCGAGAAGGAATCGCCAAAGTGGTTCCTGTCCCCCTCCTGTCTCTCTTCACGGGCTACGAGTTGGAAACCATGGTGAGAAACTAGGCACCTTCATTCTTGCTTCTTCTGTTTATGCTTTGAGCTCTACGAGAAAATGCGCCATATAAATAAATATCATTATTACATTGTATTATTATTAATATTATTATTATCTCAGTCTCTCTTACTTCTGTTTCTATATTTCAGTCTCTCTTACTTCTGTTTCTCTATTTCAGTCTCTCTTGCTTCTGTTTCTGTATCTCAGTCCCTCTTGCTTCTGTTTCTGTATCTCAGTCTCTCTTACTTCTGTTTCTCTATTTCAGTCTCTCTTGCTTCTGTTTCTGTATCTCAGTCTCTCTTACTCTTACTTCTGTTTCTCTATCTCAGTCTCTCTTGCTTCCGTTTCTCTATCTCAGTCTCTTTGTTTAGCTCTTTTAAGCACGATTGATTTTCATTCAAATTATAATTATCATTCATAATCACTTTTTGCAAGTAATGAAAAAAATAATGTTTTTTTTCTGTGTATTATTAAAACAAAAAGATTTTCATATCAAAGTGTATCAAGTGTTGTACTATTTTTGCCCTTGTATTAGTATTTTACTATTTGCCTTTGTATTGAGTATTTTACTACATTGTATTTGCCTTTGTATCCTGGAATAACAAGACCTTTGGTCTGGAACGGTGGGTCATGTTATATCCGAGTTCCACTGTATTGTTATTATTATTACTATTATCATTGTTACTATTAGTATTATTACACTAATGCCTGTTTCCCCGCCCCAGGTGTGTGGGAGCCCTGACATCCCCCTGTCCCTGCTCAAGTCCGTGGCCACCTACAAGGGCATAGAGCCCGGGGCGCCGCTGGTGCAGTGGTTCTGGGAGGTCATGGACGAGCTCACCAACACGGAGAGGTCGCTGTTCCTGCGGTTCGTGTGGGGTCGCACCCGCCTGCCTCGCACCATCGCCGACTTCCGGGGACGGGACTTCGTCCTACAGGTAATTAGTTGGCCGTGTGGATGTGAATGAATTATTTAATTATTCATCTTCGGGCGAATGATGCAAATGAATATTTTCTTGTTGTCATTTTATTGTTAGTTTCTTTTAAGATTTATAACATCGTCTGTAATTAAAATTTGTCACTTCTCATTCAAATATAATTCCTTATTTATCTTTCGGCGAATGATGCGACTCTTTTTTTGTTGTCATTTTATTGTTTGTTTCTTTTACAATTGAACCTCTTCTGTAATTTCGTCCTGCAGGTAATGTTTAAATTTCAATATTCTTTATTTATCCCCGAGGGGCAATTATGAACAGCACAATACATTTGTAACAAATTGGCCGTGTGAATGTGAATGATTTATTTAATTATTTATCTTTGGGCGAATGATGCGACTCTTCTCTTGTTGTCATTTTATTCTTTGTTTTTTCTTTTACAATTTAACCTCTACCGTAATTAGTCTCTTCTTATTCAAAAAAAATTCCTTCTAAATTCCCTTCTGGTACAAAAACCCCAACAGCTTCTTCTGCATCAGACGTATTGATATCAATGTTATTAAAACATTGATTTAAATAGAGATGAAAAGAATTATTTTTTCTTTCGCGTGGTTTATGGACTGATCACTTAAGCATAGATTTAATTTAACTCTTTTATATCATTATTTATTAAAATAGAGATGAAAAGAATTATTATCTTCTATTTCACTTAAGCATAGATTTCTGCGATTTACATCCTTGTGTAATTTCCCTTTTACTCTCAATCCCTCAATCCTCTTCTCTTCCCCTCCGCCACCACGCAGGTTTTGGACAAGTACAACCCGCCAGACAACTTCCTGCCTGAGAGCTACACGTGCTTCTTCCTGCTGAAGATGCCGCGCTACTCGTGCCGGTCGGTGCTGCGGGAGAAGCTCAAGTACGCCATCCACTTCTGCAAGTCCATCGACACGGATGACTACGCCCGCGTTGCCTTGACCGGGGACACCATGGAGGACGACACGCCCGAGGCCAGCGAGGCGCAGCAGATGGACAGCATGGAGAGCGAGGGCGAGCTCATCGACTCCGACGCCAGTTAGGCCGAAAAAAGACGAAAACAGAAACCCCACCAGTTTAATCCTTTACAAAGACGAGACAGTTGGACAAAGTTTGAATGGCAAAATGACGATGAGAACTGTAAAAAAAATAATAGATGAGGTCCAGCAGATGGAGAGCGAGGGCGAGCTCATCGACTCCGATGCCAGTTAGGCCGTTACACGAAACAGAAGACAAAAACGGAAAACCCACCAGTCTGATCCTTTACAAAGACTAGACAGTTGTTCCAAACAGACGACAAAAAACAGAAACTCCACCAGAAAACCCCACCATTCTGATATAATCATTTACAACGACAAGACATGGAAAAAGTTTGAATTGCAAAATGACGATGAGAACTGTAAAAATAATTGATGATCCAATAAAATGTGATGGCTTTATGAACAAATACAACAACAAATTTATTGTAAGAAACAAACCATTTAAAACGAAAATCGTTGACTGGTTAAAAGACAAATTATTTTTCGTTTATTTTTTTTAATTATCCTTAGTAGACTGGACAGGACGCATTTCCACTAACGGAAACTTGGGTATTTTGAATTATTTATTTTTATTTATCTTGACTAATTCATCTAATTAATTGTGAAATGTTATGCTCATAATCATTCATCAAGACAAATCATGATACATGTCATCATAGTCCTATGAGATCAGTATTCATTTTCCAATGGGAGAACCAGATATCACTGTGTATGTGTCAATGTGGTTGTAAGTTGTATTCTATCAGATCCTGTGGTCGAGTACATGTACCGATGATTGATTGACATTTCATTCGAGCTTCTTTTCTCATTGCGTGTCTTGAATGTTGAGTGTTTATCAGAATAAGTATTTGATTGAGTGCTTTATGAATTATGAATTTATCCGAGGATTTGAATGTTCTGAAATACATGTAGTTTGACCTTGCGCTTCTGTCATCAACAGAAGCGAGAGAATATGACAATGTACATATAGCAGTGTGTTGTGAAATGTATGATTAAAATACAATATTTATGATATTAATATTAATTATTATGTTTGTATAAAA
The DNA here is from genome assembly GCA_031833985.1 of Ancula gibbosa. Lineage (NCBI taxonomy): Eukaryota > Metazoa > Mollusca > Gastropoda > Nudibranchia > Goniodorididae > Ancula > Ancula gibbosa. The sequence continues at coordinate 9,145 of JAUEKV010097635.1, forward strand.
ATATTTGGCCAAAGATGGAATGAGAGTGAGCGAAATCTTTTGCTTTATCACTTTGCCTGCTTAGTACAAGTTTAGTAGCTTCTATAGTTTAGGCTGACACTTTGTTTCATTTGTTTTATTTGTAGGTTATAGGCCTAGGGATTAGGGTCGTGGGAGTAAAGCCCCATACAAGATGCTCCCTAATAGGGACATTTTAGACCAAATGTGGTTTTCGTTCTCAATGCTTAAACCCTAGGAATGCTGTGTAGACCTTGCCTGTCTCTATTAGTTGTAGAATTATTGTATAGATTTGTTTCTTCATCCCAGGAATAAAATTTTGTTTATTTCACCCCAATGTCCTTAATTTCAAGGAATTGCCAGCATGAATTCGAAATAAATAGTAATAATTATTCAACAGAATAATAAACTGTTAAACCCCAAAAATAATGGGGTTCTAAATCCAGTTTATTATTCTGTTGAATAATTATTACTATTTATTTCTATAAAACCCCTTGCCTCATGAATTCGGTGTCAGTCAAAGATTGTGGATCAAGGTGGCTTATGTCCTTATTAATGACATTTATACCTAGTTAAGTAAAGCCATGTGTATACAACTTAATACAAGGGCCGACATGTGTATGTAAATTTTTTTAAACTCCAATCATGCCGCCATAGTCAACTCATTGCTATCAAGCGGGCTTCGTATGTACATACTAATATGGCTCTTGCACTTGCATCTCCATTTTTCCAACGTATTCATTTGATTTTGTTACGTTTGATAAAGACAATCGATTTCTTGACTGCATCATTTTATGGAACTGAGATTTTCCTTTTTCTAGAAATATTTCACATTTCATTTAAGAGTTTTGAGGAGAGTAGATCTATTCTAATGATTTAACAAGTTTGATAAAGACAATCGATTTCTTGACTGAAATCATTTTATGAAACTAAGATTTTCCTTTTTCAAGAAATATTTCCCCTTTTCATTTAAGAGTTTTGAGGAGAGTAGATCTAATGAGATCTAATGATTTAATTTAACAAGTTTGATAAAGATATCCATTTCGTGACTGCATCATTTTATGGAACTGATATTTTCCTTTTTCAAGAAATATTTCACGCTTCGTTTAATAGTTTTTAGGAGAGTAGATCTAATGAGATCTAATGATTTAATTTAACATGTTTGATATAGTAAAGACTGCATCATTTTATGGAACTAAGATTTTCTATTTTCAAGAAATATTTCAGTTTATTTTTACGAGTCATCTGGCACTCCATGTACTAAGTCCTTGAGGTTACAGAAATATTATTATCTCCTCTGGCAAAATATATATATGTGAAAATCATTGTAATTAATTTGTACTTCATGTCTATACTATGAACATTTCACGCCATAACTCCCTCATGAATGTATCTCTGGCAAGTCACACTTCTCCACATTGCCATATTTTGTGTTTAATTTTCATCATAATCTTTGCTGTATGGAACAAGCAATCATCAAAAGAGATCAACACGACAAATTTTGTGTTTTATTTCATCATAATCTTTGCTGTATGGAACAAGCGATCAACACGACAATTATTTCATTATAACTTTTATTTTCTTCGGCCACGTCTTTCATTGCCCATTTTTTAATGTTTTTCATTTTCCATTTTTAATACTACATCGTGAGTTGCAGGTGTTGTGGTGAGATTCGCTATTTGGAGTGTTATAGTTGTATGAACCTTCGTGTCCATTTGATGACTGGGCGTGTGTGTATTTAGTTGGTATTGTATTATTCTATGTGCATGCTTACTTGTGTAAAACAATTGGCTTTTTGAATAAAATAATTGTGTTAACAAATTTCTTGCTCTCAACGTTTCATTTTTAATATCTCATCTCATGTTGACAATTTCCTTACTTTTTCCAGTTAATCCTTGGAGGCCTATTTGTTCTTTATCTTCTTTTCCTTTTATGTCATCAGCATTTAACAAGATGAGTTGTTGGAATTGGATCAATGATATATTATATGTTTTATCTGGATACATGGGGTTTTACTTTTATTTGATTTTGAAAAATGTGTTCTATACTTTAATTTGCCGATTCCCAACTGCTGGATTGCTGTGGTAGTGTACTAGACTCAATTTGGTAATTTGATAACCATGCTTATCATAGTGGTCATAGCCCCAGCCTATGTAACGTGGCGCCAAGATTATTACGAACCATAACAACAAGATCACTCACTCACAACTATTACGGGCCATTAAAACAAGAAGATTAACCAAGGTCGATTAAAATTTGCAATGACTTTTATTTTATTGTAGTTCTGGAAACATTTGAAATAATACAATCATTTGATGCAACATGGAAACATTTTCTGGTAAACCTTGAGTCTTGTCTTGAGGAGTATTTATTATATCAAATATCATTTATCATTCTTTCAAGTAATGATTCTATATAATAAATACTCTACAAAACATGCAAGTAGCATATTATTTCATATTATATCACTTGATAATGTTAGAAAATGAATATCTTCCTGGAAAAAGCGCATGCGATCCTTCATCCAGCAAAAAAGAGTGTCATATATGGCACCTCCATAAAATTGTGATTGTGAGTTATGATACTTCATTTTCAGACCTCGTGTAACATAATTCATCATAACTGTAAGATTTATGAATGAATTATTTTCATATTGCTACCATTTAATCATAATTAGTTATAAATACCTCACATGAAAGGGCTAGGTGTACCCATTTTCCGAAATCTCTACACTCACTCATTGACGTTGCAACAGAATTTTGAAGGGAATGAAGACCAAAATAAGCTATCTGAATTTCAATTTACTCTAGCATGGCAAAAAGAACAGAAAAAAGAAAAGAAATTCCGGTCAATACAATTCTAATTCTATCTTTATTAATAATTAGACTTCGTATTGCAAGCATTATTGAAGGAATTTATAATCCATTTATATCTAGAATAATAATAATAGTAATGATTGATAGCAATGATAGTAATAATACATTTAATAGTAATTCCATCCTCTCATTCTGTACACCATACAGTCATCTATACACTTTAACCCATAGGCTACCGTGTTTACATAAAAAAAAATTGGGTAGAGTACCGGGTAAGGGGCATAACTCTAAATTCAAGTTGACCCAACTGTATTCAAAAATTAATTAAAAATCAACCATTCAACATAAAAATATAAATT
>JAUEKV010098745.1:0-12297 GCA_031833985.1 Ancula gibbosa
GTATGAAGTTGTCTTGTACGGCGCATAGAGCTTTTAATGCGAAGATAATGCGCCCTATAAATTCATTTTTATATATTATATTATATTGTGCCACCTTTTAAATAAAGACTTTTTCAAATTATATTACATGTATTATAATCTTCATTATAAATTCATTATTGTCCAGGGAGGAGATGGGAAAGTCATTTATGGCCTGTGTGGCCTTGAAGCAGGGGCCTACAGGGATGCAGAGGAGAGGAAGTCCAAGTGAGTCAATAGTCAATGGCTATGTGGAAGATTGCGGATGTCTTCCAGTTCAACAATAGTTTTAATACTGTTCACATTATTAGTTTTTTTTCATTCACATGCTTCTGTCCACTTATAATTATATGATTTCACCATGACTTGGGCGGCCTTTTATCCCAGTGGTAGACACCTGATTTCGGAATCAGAGGTCCCAAGTTCGAAACCGAGTAGGGACAGAAATGATTTCATGGCCGCCCCAGTCCGCCTACTGACCTAGCTGTAGTTTGGATCTTGTCAGTATGTTAGAGCATACATAATTAGTTTGCTCTGTATAATGTGTAAAACATTTTGATACTTTTCTGTGAAAAGAGCTATAAAGGCACTCTTTATGGCGATAGCGATAAATCCTCTTAATCTCCCTTGAAAATGTTCATTTAATATCAATTCAAAATCAATTCAGCACCTAGAGCTTATTCATTGAGAGCTCTATACAAATGCTCATCATTATTATTATTATTAATATTTTTATTTAACTCAATTTTCTATAATTATTTATTATTATTATTGTAGGGCCCGTTTTAAATAAACTCAATCAACCTACTGTTCATTAATTGCTGTTGGTGTGTTTAATGTATGTGTCTAAATTTTATGACCATTTACTCCATACTTTTGTCTTCTTTTAGGTATTGGTATTTTGGATCACTTAAATCACGGTGGACGTACCTCCGAACTGCTATGAAGGAATGGCCACCATCACTCAAAGCAATCATAACTTACGTTGAAGCAAATGTGGAAAACATAGCAAAGGATGACGAGGAAGAGGAAAGAAAGAAAAAGAAGCCAGTCCATCAATGGAGTTTCTTTAATTTCCTGTTCCGCAAGAAGCAGCCCACTGTTAAATTAGGTAGCCAGATTCTATAGCAAATCTAATAATTAATGTAATTTGATGCACATGCTTAATATTTCAAAATTGATTTGTTCTTCATCCACATTCTCTGCAGTGTCTGGCTGGTTCACGCATCACAGGCTGTGTTTGCTCTGTATATTTTCATAATTTGACTGTGGTTTGCTGTGATAATTTATCTGGTGGATATTTTAATTGTGTCAATCTTATACCAAAATTATGGATTTCATTCAGAGAAAAGTTTAAATTCTCATGAATATTTATTTATTATTTATCATAACTTTTAGATACTAAATCCAAGCTTATTTCATATTTTTAAAATTGCTCAGTGGACTGAAACCACGCTACCAAAAAGGTCTTTTTTTATATTTGGACAATTTAACAACAAATACACCAACATAACACGACTAGAAGCTTGTGCAACCCTCACCACGATCAATCAAAATGTCATATAAATGGCATTTATTTGAGTCGAATGATCAGTTTGTCATGATTATTGTCTTGCTGTCTTCAGAAGAGGAGGAGACTGCTAAGCGTCTTCAAGAAGAAGCAGAACAAACTGTTTCTGAGGAAGTGGCGACCACAGAGCTAACTATTACTACAACAACATTGTTAGACTCTACAGCCGTAAGTTATTTTATTCTATTACTATTATTATTATAATTATAATTATCGTCATCATCATTATTTTCATTATATATTACTGTCATCATTATTGTTATTGTTATTATTATTATATACAAACCAAATGTCGTGTTATAATTTGAATGTTGGCCAGCAATTGATTTGAATTGTTATCGTTATTTTTATCATTATCATTATCTATTTATTGGAATAGAAATCAAATAAACAGTGAGGTATACCACATGCCCATGACTCTAATGTGATCAATCAGAAACCTCACATTATCGAGGCAATACAATGTTGTATATATGCAATGTAATGAACTATATTTCATTATCCAACTAAAACCCACGATAATGGAGATGTACTCTCTTTTCTTTTTCTACAGAAAAGCCATTATTTCTTTTATTCATGAACATGTGCAATGTTTGCATTTCATTTCTCCTCACGTTTTCATTTTTCACTTATCTTGACAGCCCTTCAAAGCTTTGCGAGTTTCTCTTGGCCCTGAAGACCCATCCAAAACAGAGTTAATTGGAGAAGGGTAAAGTTTCGATCATTTTATATTTTGTTTTTATATCATTCATATGTTGTGATAGAAGATGTAGAAAAAGCCTGTTTGATGTAAGAGTGAAAAGAGGGGCAAATGCAGACCACGATCTACGTCTGACAACCATAAACTGCCATGAACCTCAAATTACAGGCTTTTCACGATATGCGAAGCCACTCTTAAAGTTTGATGTCTTTAGATTTTTTAAAAACTAGACAGACAAATGGAAGAATTGAATGGCGTGATTAGGGTTTGGTTTCAATTCAAAAACCACTATACGCCATTTTCTACATTTACAATGGCCGTGGTGCCTATCTTTGTTTTTATGATGGGCGGGATGTAGGAACTAATCTTGATGCGTCGAGTGGCGCGCAATCGACTGGTTCTACGTATGTGGAATCTAGATTTTGAGTTTTAGATGTCTGAATGTCGTAGTCGTAGAAATCTACCAATATTACTATTTTAAAACTAGACAGTAATATGTGGATCTATCATACTATAGTAGACCTACTGACTACAGTCGTGGTTTGGCCATAAAAAGTCAAGGCCATGTCTATTTGTTTACACTTCGACCAAGATAATGAAGCAGTCGACTGCGGACAACTCGATGCATCAAGATACTTACGATTTGCTTCCTACTTACATCCCCCCAAAGATATGAACCACGCTCATTGTTTTCCCCGGTCTCTATAGCGTTCAGATAACAGTATTAAAAAGTATGACTCTTTCTGTGCAAATAAAACGCTATAACTCTATCGATTCATTGAATAAAAATAATCTTTAAGTTTAAAAAGCTCTTAATCCTCTTACCCGTTTCCCCAATTTTCTCAAAAGTGTAAAAATAGATATTACTGTTTTTGAATCCAAACTCTTCAATTCTCCTGTACTCTTAATATAAATATTATATAATCAATTTTATATAGCACTAAATCTATCCATCCGGGGGTGCTCAGTAGCGCTTGAGAATGACTCTTATCATATTTGACATGCGGAAACATTGAACAAACTCACTCATGCTGACATAGGCACAAAAAATCCTTCCAAACTCCAAATGCATGCTTGTCATTTATTTCACCAAAAAGTGAACATGAGCAAATAAATTGATCTGTTTTTATTGCTTCAACAGATGGAGAAGGATAAAACAGAAAGGATTCTCTCTGGGTGCACCTGAAGATAAAGAAATTGTTGTCAAGAAGATTCACATAGAACCTCAAAATCCTGTAAGTATTTAGGTCGGTCCATCCCTTGAACAGAAAATTAGTCAGGGATGTCAATTGATCAAAAATAGTCGTATTTCTGATATTTTGCTCTTTAATAATTTTAACCCAATCGATTTTCTTGTGAATATAAAGATCTAGATTCTAGATTTCTTCATCAGAACTGTGATTAAATGATTTCTAACGACAATCATTCTAAAATTATTTATTACCACAATCAATCTAAATAAGCTATAAAAATGTGTTATTACTGTTATATTATAAAGACATATTATCATGATTGAATTAAAAAATCTAATTTTTAATGGATGTGCCAGCATTTGTGTCTGAGTAGAATAAAAAGATCAAGAATGGTGCTGTTCATGAACTCTATGTATCTGTATTGCGAATCCATTATTGGTCATTAATTTATGTCCTTTCTCAACCACAAGCTCAATTTTCCCACTGAGACAATGAGACAATAATAAAATCTTATCTTATCTTATCTTAGATCTAGCAGCATGTTTCAGCTGTCAATGCTTTCACATCCATGCACAAACGATTGCGGAAAACTAAAAAAAAACCTGGCATTTATCTGTTTTTATTGCTTCAACACGCTTAAACACCATGATGACCCCAAAGGTGGAAAATATATCTCAAATGTATACAAAATGAATAAATTGGGTAGTAAAGTTCATATGAATTTTAATTTTTCTTTTAAATTTTAAAATCCAATTTTTCTTTTTTTTTTTTTTTTCTTTAACTGACACATAAGACCAATTCACATCATTATGTTGTGCTATTGACTGTCGTTAATGGCGGTAGCTCTTATTAAAAAAGATTCATTTGGTCAATGGTACATACAGAACATATGGTTTACATATTTATTTATAAATAAAGATACCAATCAGTCTTTTATAATAATTTCAAATAGAAGCCACAGTTGAGAGTAAGGTAATGAAGAATCAAACAGTTTATTAAAATTAGCTTTCAACTAAAGTGACAGAACAAGACTAAGACTATTGTTTCAATCCTTTATTATGCTATTACTTATTATATTTCTTTCTTGTCTACCCCACAGGATGACTGGTACAACATAGATGGAGAACCATTTGAGGCAATGCCAGTGAATGTGTCTTTGCTACGCAACAAACTCAATTTCTTTTGTCCACAGCCAGCCCAGCCTGCCAGTTGACCATGCCCTCAGACTACGATCATGATTGTTTAGACTCGGTGTGGATTTTGAAAGCGGGTTTGGCAGAATGAATGGATTACGATTTGGTGTAAAATTTCATTATATCTAAAAGTTAGATTAACCCTTTTTTGGTTGCTAAATTCGCCAAAGTTCCGAAATGCTTGGCCAGTGCGATGTTCGTTGAAAAGCTAATTAGGCCTAGCAACTAAAGGGTTACGTATAATTCTTGTTATGGAAAATTTTGTTGACTGGAAAGAGTTCTATTGTATATTCTTTTGTACATAACAATGACGCATGGTTTCTCTTTATGAGTGTTACAAGATTTCTGTTGAATGGATTTTTTACAATATTGGTTAGGATTTAGGAAAGAGAACACAAACAGTATGAAAAAATGAAATGGGGTTAGCTAAAAAAAAAAAACAAGTTCAAAAATGTTACATACAATATTGTTAAATTTAATCTGCAAAGTATTAGATTCTAAAAAAAATTTAATTATACATGTATATATATAATTATATACTGTTATACATTCATTTGCATTTAGGCAAATACCATTTTATTTTCCTTAAACACTTTATGTTTATAATGATGACACATACATGTGCTCAATCAAAATTGCTAGGTCCACTGATATTTTCCCATCTTTGACATAAATTGTGTCATACATGCATAACCAATGCTAACTGTAGATTCGAAGATTTTTGTCATTGCTTGATGTGAAACATAATATTATGTGATATATTTTCTGGAATGAATAATGTTCTTAGTTTGTGAAATAAATGGATTTAACTAAATAAAATTTTAAAAATCAAATCTGATTGGACTGTTGAGTAGTTGTCTTTTTATTTGTTTTTCTATTCTTTGTGAAGATCATTGTTATTGTGTAATTTTGTCTTGACAAAACCCTTTTTCCTGGACATGTAACTCAGCACTAAGTTTGGCGTTGTGGTCGAGTGATTTAGCAGTTTGATTCACAATTGAAAGCTCCCACCGGGTTCGAATTCTTACAGCCACCGTGGTCTTGCGTTGAGTCTCTGGGAAGACTCTTTACACACACTCACCCCACCCCACTCAGGTGTAAAACGAGTACCTGGCTGAAGGCAGAGGTGATATTGTCAGAATGTTAATATTGAGCTCTTTAAAAACTGCTCATATAATATTGTATGCTCCCCATTAAATTAAGATGGACATAAGAATGTCATGGGGGGCCAGAGGGTAAATTATTGTAAAAAGCATGATATCAATATATAAATGCAACACGTGTATTCATTTATATTTTATTTTATTGTCTATTGCCTTTCATGTTCGTCTGTCTTTATATAATCAGCCTTGCATGTTGCACATGGATATCATTTTACATGTAATGTCATAAATATTTATTGAAAACAGTCAAGTAGTGAATAGACATAGGTACATGTATCATCATTTACGAATTGTGATTTGGAAAATTATAATACATAAATGCATGCATATGTATTCCTTCAGACAGTTACAATAAAATGCTGGCGACGAGTCAATATATCGCATTATAAAGCTATTTCACCATTCGCCAAAAGGAAGAGGCAGTACTCGTATATGACAAGTCCGTGTACTTTATCAGTACTTTCCAATGCATGTCTAGCTCAATCTAGCTCAGTCACTTTGATTGAGTTTATGCTTTTGTGTTTAAGGGCATAGGTTATTGAAATTTGTTTTCAAGTTGTTATTTAAACTGGAAATGCTTGAATATCACGTTACACAAGAAACATGAAACACTGCAGTTGAACACATGTTGGTGAATTGAATGTGTTGAGGACAGACTCAATAGTAGTACACTAGAGCCTCCGAATAAGGACCACTCATTTCGCAAGGCCAATGTGGTCTTTGGTGACAGTTGGTCTTTATTCGTAGGTGTTTTGTATAGGCCTATATATAGTAAACCGTGTCACAGAAAAATCGGTCTTCAGTGTGAGGAGGTCTTTATTCGGAGGTTCCATTGTATCAACCAATACATACAACGAATCAGTAAATTACAATAAGGGAAGTGTGATGGATGAGGTGATAAGTGCAGATAGTTCTGGCTAAAGGAAGAGACAAGACATCTATTTGGACAAGTATTAGCTCTATCTGCAAATGAATACATGACACAATGTAGTAAGTTACTTCTACAATTTCTAGTTAGGCCATGCAAATGTTTACATGACGAAATGTAGTATACTAGTAAGTACATGACGAAATGTAATATACCTCTAGGCCATGATGCCCATATAGAACTGTTGCTTATTTTCATTTGTGATGTGATTAGTGTGAAGCGGAACAGGTGATACATGAACACCCTCTAGAGAAGACAACAGTTTTTCGTACGCTTTACTTTCACCACAGAATTGGTGCTGGTGGTACATTATCCACTTGGCATCTGGGTGAAGATGGTAAAAGGGTGTTGAGAACCCCCCCCCCGCAAAGGCACTTCATGACTGCACCAACTCTGTGTCGGCAGTATACGAACCCATGACTATTAACATTTAGTACATGCATGATAATATGGGATATAATATTTAAAATAAAATATTTTCAATGTACAATTATTATTATGATCCTCTAGGCTTTATCTAACTTGGTTTGCTGCATATTGTTTTGATTGCAGCAAAGGTTTCTGATAGGTATACATGTTATACTTCCAATAATAGCAATGGATGATGATTATTCATTTTCAATGTTTGAGCATTTTAATTTAAATATTTGATAGACATCATCTTTAAGTACAATGTACAATTATACTATACCTTATAAGAAATAAGTGTTGGCATTAGGCATTAGCATGTTTTCCAAAATGCATTATTTTAAGTTTATACATTTATTATTATATTATATGAAAAGGCTTAGTTCATGCATTACAATGTTGTGTAAAAATAAAAGTAAATCCTCAAAGGCCATGAGGCCCATGGAGCTGGTGCTTATCACCAGTTTCTATAGCGCTTAGCAGAACGAGTGATCAATACACACCCCCTGGATGGACAAGACGCCAGTTTCTCGCCAGGTTTTACCTTCCCTGCAGTATTGGTGCTGGTACCCATTTGGCACCTGGGTGAAGTGTGGGATAGTGTCAAGTGTCAAATGCCTTTTCCAAGGGCATAACACTGTGGTGGTAGAGGTCAGGCTCGAACACGGGTCTTTCGATCCAAAATCCAAAGCGCTAACCATTACACCACCGACGCCACAATGTTGTGTATCATATTGCGCAAATAAATATCGTACTTGTAACCATTACAATGTCGTCACACCAATTACTGTAATATTAATAATGATTACATTTTGTGAACTGAGGACAGATACATATTATTGTGCATAGTATAATTTGCATAACATCAGCTATAGAGGTCTTCTTATGTCATGATGTGAATACTGTCCGTTTAAATGCATTATACATGTACTATTATTATGGCTTAAATTTCCGTAGGTTGTGTGTTTAAGATTGTTTTACTAAGACACACACTAAAGCTGAGTAACCTTCTCATTTTCACCCAATGCTGGCTGTTGGAATAAAGGAAAAGATTGATCTGCTGTATCATGAGAATATTTCTCAAATGCCAAGCTAAAGGCCACCTCATCCTTACTAGAAGGTAGTGGAAGTGACATCGTATCTTCAACCTGATCCAAATCATCCTGTATGGGCACAAAACTGTTTCTCTGAAGGATTTCCTCATTGATTTGTGATAGATCCACTTTCTTGGAGTGCTCCGAATTTAGAGAATTCAGAGATGGATCTTGAACATCAGTTTTGTTTTCAAGACTTTTGTAGCCATTATGAAGTTCTGGGAGGTGAGCAGGATCATAGCGGCTATCACCATTAGTACAAATGCCTGTTTTGCTTTGCTTTCTTTGGGGTACGATGAGAGTCAGTTCTGTTCCATCGCGCATTGCTGGAGGGAGAGCACCATGTGGCGACAAGCTGTTGATATGATGGACAATATCTGACACCTTCCCAGGAATCAAAGCAAATGGCGACTCATCACGTGTTGCTTCCAACTCCTCTTGTGGCATCATTTCAACGTCTGTGGGCTTAGCCTTTATTTGACCTTCCTCTGCAGCCCCCTTGCTATCTTCTGTTGACCCCGTGGATTCATCAGCTGTCGTCTCTGTTTGGTTGTGATCAAAATATTTACCAAAGGAGCCCATATTTAAGGGTGATTTGCTGTTAGAGAACCGAGGTTTTGGAAGCGTACTCGGTGGAATCTTTTGGTTTGGCGGTAACATTTTGATATCTTCGTGATTTTGCTTTCGGCTTTGATTTTGTTGGTCAGAATTATAAATTAAATCCGTATTTATAGCATTAGCTTCATCTTTTGTTGTACTTTCTCCGTTCGTAATTTTATGATGGGTACTTGCTTTGTTTAGTTTAGCACCTTCAATATCAGAATTTGACCCATTTTCTTCAAATAATGTCTCACTTTCTGGCGTACTTTCCTTGGAAGAATAATCTTCTTTGGACTTAGATTGTCCAAAATGTGCAATTATAGAATTTGCAAACTCTAGATTATCATCAATACGCTTTGAACATTTGACAGCCGGCGATGCGGATGGCGGCTCAGATGCATCGATTTCACTTTCCCTAGGACTTGTTCCACGATATGTTGGCGTATTACTTCCGGATAAACTTCTTGACTGTGCGGAATATCCCCTCACACGATGGTCGAGAGGAGAATGCCCGCGGTCACTGGTGACGATGGTGTCATTTTGATCACCAGTAACAGTGTCTGTATTTGACTCAAACGAAGTTTTGGACGTAAAAGAGCTCCTGCTATCGGGTATACGTAGTAAACTCAAGGGGGTCAACGCCCTTAGTATCTCGGGTGTTTCTACCTTATTGTCATCATACCCAGAATTTGTACTCTGATCGATGGGAGATGAACCTGCAGTTTGAGCTTTGTCTGACAGCAAAACAGGTGCCAGTCCACGAGTGGACGGGCGGATCATCGGGTTTAGAGATTTTTCTTCAAAGATAAATGGGTAAACTTTGACCAGCTTGGGTCGTTTACCGTCGATTGTGTACACTTTTGACTTTTTGAAAGGCGAAGTGCTTATGTCAATCGTGTCCTTCGAGCTATTACTAACAGAGCTAGGCGTGGGACTTCTGAAGCTATCGGTCTCTCCTGTTTTGGAAGACTGTCTGGTGGGCGTAGGCGGAGCAGGGGCGCGCCGGACGGGGCGCCGGAGGGAGTTTGTTCCCTCAACTGGGGCGTTGTCTTTAGACTTTGACGCAAGTAAAGAAATGGGAGGTGCGGGCGCTTTTCTGTTAGGCCGAAAGTTTTTCTTGAAGCGGCTGTCCATAGTAGCGTGTTTGGGAGACACCGCTACCAGAGGCTTGAGGTCATTGTCTGATATCACCGATGACGCGATGCTATCACGAGGAGAATATACAATACTCTCTCGTGGGGAGTTATTAGCGGAGGAGAAGGTGAAGAAGTCATACTGTTTTTTACAGTCGAATTTCAGACCCAACAAAGGATCTTTCTTGAGCGCAGAAAGTTGGTCATTGAGCAACATTTCGTTCGCATTGGCGTTGCCGGTCTCTTGGTGAGGGGAGGATGCGTTGGAAAAGGTGGGTGTGCTGGTGCCGCTCCGATTTAATTCGTGAATCCTTTGTTCATTTGAATCACAGTCATCCTCTGTCATCTGTTGGAAAGAAACATAAATACGGAGATAATCAATGTTGTATAAACATGATAATATGACATTTACTTCAGTCATGAATATATTATGTATTAGTCATCCAAATATGACATACATTTGAATTGCCAAGTGGCGTAGTTTTTGTCGCACCGTTCCTCTGAACTCTTCTTGGACGCGGATGTAGAGTCACCAAGAGCCACACAGATTCATAATGAGTGAACGGAGAGAATAGAAGAACTCACATGACCAGGCATTAGAAAGAAGGTAAATGGCGATACACAGACAACATTGAGTGCAGATAGAACTGATTGGAAAATGCCGGATTTTACTGCAAATGAGAGTTGAAAAAACAAATGTCTACATACAAAGTCCGTCCATAGAAAAAGAGAAATACAACCAATACAAGTTTATTTCAAAATAGCTCCCTCCAGATATACATTAAGAAACATCATAAAACTTCAGAGCCTTTGGGACACGTCCGAACCAAATGCCGGGAACTACGCAATACACATACATACTATTATTAGTTAAATCGCATAGTGAGGCAAAGTCACGGAAATAAATGAATGATTTTTAATAGGGACGGGTAAGTCGATGTGAGTTACCTCCATGTAAGCGCCAGGAAACCAGCCTGACTTCTTGCCATGGCTCCCAAACCACCAGCCATTGGCTAACGTCTGGAATACCGCAATGACGTCACCAGTGTTGAAGTTCAAATCGCCTTGGGTCTCACTGGTGTGCACACGAACAGCTCTGTGCTCTGTGGGTGAGAGATTGATTGGGCATGGGAATACCTTTATTACAGAGAGAGAGAGAGAGAGAGAGAGAGAGAAAGAGAGACAGAGAGACAGAGAGACAGAGAGACAGAGACAGAGAGAGAGGGGGAGACAGAGAGAGACAGAGAGACAGAGAGAGAGAGACAGAGACACAGAGAGAGAGTGTGAGAGAGAGAGAGAGACAGACATACAGACGGACGGACAGAGACAGAGAGATTGAGAGAGAGAGAGAGAGAGAGAGAGAGGGGGGGGGTATAATTAGTGTCTGATAATAATGCGTTCAATATTATAGGCTATAATTGTGTCTGTATAGATATTAAATTACATTGCATGTATGTCACTTATCATTTATATATTTTATAATGTATTAATTCAAAGCAATTTAATGTAAACCTTATGAAATTTGCGAAGCGAAGGACAATAAAGTTCATATTTATTATTATTATTATTATTATTATTATTACTATTATTATTATTATTACTATTATTATTATTATTATTATTATTATTATTACTATTATTATTATTATTATTATTATTATTATTATTATTACGTGCACACTATTCAAATAGGTATACTATCCCTATGATGCATACATTGTCGAATGGAAATCAATGTTAATTTTGTCTAAGGCCCTTCCATCTATCATGTAGTAGTCTACATACATTTAAACCGTAGGTGTGTCCATAATAACTGTGATATTGAGCGGCCCGTTAACTCAGCTGGTAGAGCGACTGGCTAGCATTCAGGAGAACCTGAGGTTCGATCCCCAGTCACGACAGGGTTTTTTCCTGTTCACTCAGCAGAGAATGGCTAGCTGGGTCCATTCAGACTAGACTAAGTAAAGTCGGCGTGGAAAGCAATAGCAAACTGCCACATTATGCCGAGTATGACCAAGACTCTACTCCAGGTTCCCTATCATGTTTAGCAAATTCCTTCAAGGTCATGATGCCCATAGAGCCGGTGCTTATCCCCCATTGTCTGTGGTGTGAAGCGGAACGAGTGATCAATGACCCCCAGTTTCTCGCATGTTTTACTTTATTATTATATATGTTCAATTTAATGAATTGTAATGACTACATGTTTAGCGTGCGTGTGATGATAACGATTTGTTGCGTACGCGTCTGGGCCTGTGTGTGTGTATGTGTGTGTTGCATGTATGCGTACTCTCATGTGT